>CM056472.1:12552772-12630272 GCA_029783895.1 Triplophysa bombifrons
GAGAGAGAGAGTGAGGGAGGGAGAGAGAGAGAGAGAGAGAGAGAGAGAGAGAGAGTGAGTGAGTGAGGGAGAGAGAGAGAGAGAGAGAGAGAGTGAGTGAGAGAGAGAGAGAGAGAGAGAGAGTGATTGAGCGAGAGAGAGAGAGTGAGTGAGAGAGAGAGAGAGTGATTGAGAGAGAGAGAGAGAGAGAGAGAGAGAGAGAGTGAGGGAGAGAGAGAGAGAGAGAGAGAGAGTGAGAGAGAGAGAGAGAGAGAGAGAGTGAGTGAGAGAGAGAGAGAGAGAGAGTGATTGAGAGAGAGAGAGTGATTGAGAGAGAGAGAGAGTGATTGAGAGAGAGAGAGAGTGAGAAAGAGAGAGAGAGAGAGAGAGAGTGAGTGAGAGAGAGGAGAGAGAGAGGGGTGGGAGAGAGAGTGAAAGAGAGAGTGAGAGAGAGAGAGAGATAGAGAGAGATAGAGGTGCTGTGTGTAAATATATCATCTCAGTGCTCCAGTAATAAACAAAAGTTCTTCTTGTGTACTGTCGTCAGATTGGAGTGTGTGATGTTGTGTAATGTGATGATTACAGGACTCTGAGTATTCCAGCGGATCGTCTCGGGCTCAAAACTGTCTGATCCGCTGCTGCAGCACAAACCTGGAGGAACCCCGAAGCTTCCAGAGTCAGGTGAGCATTCCAACACCTTTGAAACACCAGCAGGACTTATTTATAGACAGTGAATCATTATCAGACGATTGTGAGAGGATGAATGCATGAACCTGTTGCCGTCGACGCGGCGTGATCTTGTGATTCTCTAAAGCATCTTCACCCGTCAGCGCCTGAGAGGCGAGGAGTCAGACATTATGTAAGTTGTGTGTTACCAGGCAACTGGCGATCATAAATACTGTGAAGATTGTGAAGCGCTCTCCGTCCCTGAGCAGCTCCATGTTAATATTTCGTAAATCATTGTGTTCATCGCGCATGTTTGTGTGTTTGTGACAGACCGACGATGAGGAGTACACCACAGAGAAACCACTGGGTTACCTTCCTCTTCATCACGAGCTGGACAGCGGCCTGGGCTGGACGGACGGCAGTTTCCATCAGGGCGAGCTGTCGGGGATGGAGACGGAGGAGGGGCTTGAGGAATGCCGCGCCCCGTGTAGGCGGACACTCGCCCTCGTCAGAGTCCTTCATCTCGTCCGAACTGAGCGACTCGGGATTCTACAGCGTCAGCACCCGGCGAGTTTCTGCGCTTCCAGCGGTTGCTGGAGAAACGCATGCGCCACTACAACGCTCGCATGCATCACCAGGGCGAGGCGTGCTCCCGCGAGCGACGGGACAGTCAGATCAAGCACCGCGAGCTGGAGGCCATCCCGGAGGCTCTGACAGTCCAGCCTCAAGACGTGTACGCGGAACCCGGTCTGTCCCACTTGTCGTCCGTGCAGTACTGCGAGGCGGAGCGTCCGTGTCTGAGCCTGCACAGGTCCAGCAGCGGCTCGTTGTTCAATCCTGCCGCGCACTCCACATGCAGCACCCCGTCTGGTCAGCGGAGGCCTCTGGTGCACCCGAACTCTGCTGGGATTTTGAGAAGAAGCAGGACGTTGCATCATCGTCCTGTGCCAATGGAGTATCGTAGACGGGCGAGCCACCCGGCGTCGCCCAACTACTGCAGCGCCACGCTGCATCACTGTGGCCACCAAGTCGTCCCACCGATGGATTTACCTGAAGAGCTGGACACAAGTCACCTGGCGCACCCTGTCGCGCACCCGGCACACGCCACACACGCGGTGAGTCAACCCTCTCTCATCATCCCTCCAGTAGACGACCACCGCTGTGCTCTGCCTCCGGAACTCCACGACAGGATCCGGGCGTCAACTGAACCTCACCTGGAGCACAGCTTTGGGTTACCGCGCGTCCCACAGCGGGAGGGACGATTCCACACCCTGAGTCACACACCCAGTCAGGACGCCAACGACACCTGGCCCAAACCCGCTAATCGCTCGGGCACGGGGGGCGGCCTCTACAGCACTTTAGAGGGCCCCGCACCCGCCCGGAAAATGCCCGGCGCCAGCCTGCGTGCGCTGCGAAACCAGATGCTGAGGGACAGAGCGTCCCGGCTGGCAGACGAGCGCAGCGGCATGAGCACGGACGAGGAGAGCGAGGTGAGGATGGGCCGTTACTGGAGCCGCACCGAACGCCGCGAACACATGCTGCAGAAACAGCGCCAGCAGCATGCGAGGGGCGGAGAGGGTGCGCTGCAGGGGCTCGAGGTCACAAGAGGAGCTAACCCCGAAAGTTACAACACCGTTCTGGAGCTGAGCCAGAGGAAACTCAGTCGACTGAGGAATCGCAAGCTGCTTGATGACTGGACCACGGTGGAGGAACTCCTGACCCACGGAACGCGTCTGGGCACAAGCGAGGACGCCCTGCAGCTGCCCAGGTCATTGCTCACCGTCACGACTGTATAGCGAAGCGCTCAGATGAGGCGCACGTGTTTGAGTGTGTTGGACCGGCCGCACTAAACACAAAGCTACCTCCTGAATTTGAGGTTTACTGTAGATAGGATGTTTTCATTCAGTTGTTCATGTTACGTATCTTGTTTTGCATTGTGAGTGTTTTACTAAAGAGAGACAGCAATACAACATCACATGCCGACACCAGACAAAGTGAATTTCATTTGGTGCAAGCCCGGTGTTTTCTTTGAAAAGTTGTTTACATTATGGATTACTTACGGTGGTGCTAACTGCAAGATCGTCATTTGATTCGCAACTTTTGCACAAGATCTGAAATTCCCTCTGTCTGCCGCTAGCTGAGTTCGGGCGATCGGGTGTGCAGGGTCACGCCAGAGGTCGGGCAGCGGAACGTGCGTGGTGAAGCGTGCGGGTTCTTGCACTATAACAGGAGTCTGATTCAAGCTATTTTTCTTGTGCTCTTCACGATTGATGTCACGAAAAGAAACGTTGTTAGTGATCAAACTCTCGATGCAGACGACGCACTGAACTGTTTGTTTTGTCACACCGTGCAAACGGGGTATATGCAGACGGGTTGATGACGTACTTCCGCGTAATTCTCAGATTGAAATTTGAAAGTTTTCTCACTAAACACATCGTGCTTTACGCATCCCGTCAGTGCTATGAGAGCGGAAGTGATGGTTTAAGCAGAAGTACGTCATCGTCCCTCGTGCATATACCCCATTTATTGAAGATTTCTGGTGCAAACCAGCGGGTTTATGACGGATGTCGTTTACAAAACACGAGCCGTTTGAATATCTGTGTATGTTTGATATATTTACACGAGAACCACAGATCAATGTTTTTGTGAACTAGAAATCCTTTTCTCAGATGAGTCTCAGAGTCCTTTTAGAGGAGAAGAGGTCTGAATCACACGTGTCAGTGTTTGCAGGTTTGTTCTGGAGCAGAACATCAGGATATTTCTCCCACACATGCACTATTTTTGGTGCACGAGCACTGGAGTGTTTACAATTTTCCCTCACAACTGTGACTCTCTGTCTCTTGCTCTCATTCTCACCGTGAGTCAAACGCTGTGAATAATGGATGTGGACGGATGGAACATCTTCCAGCGCTGATGAACAGCATCACGTTTTGCTGGATTCCACTTTTCCAGACGATTTTCTTGGATTATGATGTACATGTTGGTTGTAATAAAGATGAGACTTTAATTATCTACTCCTGCTGCTGTCTTCTCGTGTTCTTCATTTCATTTACAACATCTGATGTAACGTGTGTCTGAATTCAGCAAGCGAAGAGCTTTACGCTCTCTTTACAACATTTCTTTAGGTCTCAGTACATGTATTTATATATTTTGTCAATTAAATATCTAAATATTCTCAAATCACGATACATAAACATCAGAAGCAAAAAAGATGATATTAAAAATATTAATAAGTTTAGATTTTAAGTCTGGTTAAGAATTTTTATTTAATCTTTCAGTGCGGTAAGAATAATACACTTTGTTGTAATTTTAATTGATTAATTCAGTTTTTGTTTTTCTTGTTTTAAGAGTATGGTAGTTGACAAATAATCAGTAAATGTAACCTATGTGTGACAGCATAACGGTATTTTTCTGCGTTATTTGTATATTTTTAACAAATGTAAACAATAAATGAATTATTTATATTTTTTTTACTATTTTCTAAAATGTTGCTTTCACACTATAGGACACATGTACGGTATATTGGTCAACTGCCCATATTTTGTATCAGAAAACAAGACTTTTAATATTTTGTTTCTGAATTTAAGAATGTTTAGATATTTGTACTGAAAAACAGAACTTTTTTGTTTTGGGTGAACTGTCCCTTTAAGACAACGACAAGAAAAGTGAATCAATGTCAAAAGTAAATCAGATGGACATTTATTTTGGTGTTCCTGAGAAGATAAGTTATCAGTCCGGTTGAAAACCCCTTTAACCGGAAGTTGCGTTTGTTTTTTAATTCCGTATTTTGACATATTTCCAAGGGAACTGGAATTTCGAATGAGAAATCTTCGTCTTTCTCTGCGATTTGATTGGATGTACAAAAACAGCCATTGCATTTGAAATGGACAGTTGAAGGGGAGGAGTTAACGGATGCTCCGCCCAAGCTGTCTAACATACGTCATCTAGGATGGAGAGTGTATTTTCAGATTTTAACTGAAGATTGCGAGCGCACACGAATTAAAAAAAATAAAATGACCCACATTGATCAACTATTTACAATAAACGCTGCATTATTTCATGAAAAAGTAAGAATCGTCATTTACAATTTCACTGGGACTTTAAAATATCAACTCCAATGAAATCGCTCGGGAGAAATAAAAAGACACTCAATGAAAAGTCTCGAGGTGTAAATGAATGTAGAATGTAGTTTTAAAATTTTCTTGATTTGAGAAAATCAGATGAGAAATATTTGAGTTGATATTGAGATCTTTGACTTTTGATTGCAGACGAGACAAATGTGAGCTCAGTTTGACACATCGTTGACATCTCTTCTCAAACTCTCATGACAGACACATCTGTGATTTGTTTTCTAAGGAGACACACATGACACTTTGGTTTCCATTTGCTCTTCATGGATGTCCATGAGAAATAACTGATCTCATCTATGATGCTTCTGTATTATAGGGCATATCTAATCACATTTGACTGGTTTTTTAATTTGAGTATTTTATGCGTTTCTGAATAAAACGCAGAAACACAAAATGGAATCCAACTGTAGAAAAGCACAAAATGGACTCAAATAAGAGAAATGTGTCTCTGTGTGATTCACACAGCACTGACTCCACCTGCTGGACACTTGTGACACTACAACTCTCTAAATAGACAAATTCTCAACGTTATTGTTTCTTTCCAGAGAAGCCAAAACCACAACCTCAAAAAAAAACTGGTTTAATAAGTATAAAAAAAATGTGACCAGTCCAAAGATCTCACAAAAGAACAAAATATTACTGAAGGACATCAGATCTACTCTACACAATACACACGCGGTGACGCTCTGGATGTGCGTGATGGAACGGATCCGTCTGGGTTTGATCGTCCAGCGACATGACGTCCTTCTGTCATAATGTCGCACACAAATACAGTCTTTAGAGTTCATAGAGCGAGCGATGATGTTCTGTCAGAGTCACTCCAATCCCTGAACCTCATGCTGCTTGTACGACGACGACACCAGATTTCCTGAAAAAGAACGAAGTGTGATGAAATCCATCGAATAAAAACTATCAACTGATAGTGAACGAACAAGGAGTGTGACGATATATCACAATAAAACATGCTTCAATTAAATGTTTCATGTGATCAATTCTACAAAAATTTCAGTTTTTGTTCCAATAAATATCGGGATACTATTGTATAGTGAGCTTGTGTATAAAACCCTGTCGAATACAAACAAACAAGCAGCACAGGGGTCGGAGCAGGTAAGACATGATGGCAAGCAGGAAGTAGACGTAACCAAGCAACAGCCAATCACAGCTGCAGCAGACTGAGTCAGGACCAGAACCAGCACGAGCAGGAGCTTCACACGCTGCTGAGGGTCAGGGTCAAAGGTCATTTACCTGCGGCTGGAGGTCCCTCGGCCCTGCTCCTGTCTCTATCCATGATGAATTTGGGTCCGAACGGAGAGTCTTTACCTTTGGAGCCCTTCGGTCGGCCGGCTGCTTTCTTCTTGGACTTGCTGTCGCTCTTCACGCCCAGTAGCGGGTGCACCTCTGACAGACAGACAGACAGACTAGTGAGTTTCAAGTGAGAAGATGTGTGGATGTGAACCAAACCAGATCCTCACCGTCACTGGGGACGCCCTGCAGTTCTATGGTGGTGGTCCGGACCTTTTTTTTGGGTGGTCCTCCGTCAGCGGACGGCTGTCTGGGCTTTTTCTCTCCCGCGCCGCTGTGTACGGATGCGTCGTCTGGTGCGACGTTCTGCCCGGTGGCGTCCGGCGGCGGTCCGAACGGGTTCTCCTCCGGGTCCTCCACCTCAGGAGCGATGGGCAGGTACAGCAGAGCTTTATAGTCCTCCAGCTCCTCGTCGCTGTGACTCAAGAGCACACACGCGCACACGCCCACCGATAAGGTTTCAAAGTAGGCGAGCTAATCAACGTGATGCTCACGAGATCTTCACTTACCTGCTGCAGAAAGCCGCGATTGGATCGACTGTGGTGACGTCCACCTCTTCATCTTCTGCAGCGTCTCCACCTGACACACACACACACACCTTCAGTGTGATCTACATGTGTGTGCGATTTCATGTTTGGTTGAGTTGTTACCTGTCTGCTCCGGTTCACTCTTGTCTTCATCTTCGATGTCAAACTCTGATTCTCGTTCTTCATACTCCACGTTCTCATCCAGCTCTTTAAAGTCCGGAGCAAACGCGCTCCAGTTCTCCTACAAAACAACCCTGTGATCACCAACTGCTCCAGACTCTAGCGGGGTTTGTCCGGTTAAGTGGATGTACTCACCACTTGATTCTGGGCCCATATGGAGACGACACCGCTGGAGATGGAGGCGATGATGGGGCGCACCGGGTGCCACTGGACACAACATTTAAAAAACATAAACACAGAATCCATCCACAGCATAACAATCTCAAGGGCTCGCGCTCGGTCTCACCGCGACATCCAGCAGGAGTTCTCCTCGCGTGCCGTGAAGGATCTTCACCAGATTCCCGATGCTCTTCTCCCAGATGTAGAGCGCGTGCTGCCGCGCCGACCCCGCCACGATGTACTCGCCATCACCTGAGAAACAGCAGCGCTTCCACGGCGTCCTGTGACAGACACACGCCACAGTGAGAGTTCAGATCAAACACACACGCACGGCGATATCATCCAGGTGTGCTTTCACCTGTTCACCAGATCCTGCAGCTTCTGCATGGGCTCCGGTTCTCCATCCCGCCCGCAGGTGAGAATCTCCCGGCCGTCGTACACACGAATGATTCTGTCTGCCGTGTTGATCAGGAAACAGCTGCAGGTCGTGATACGCTTAAGTTACTTCCTGATCTTAGATGAAAGATGGGAGAGGAGCGTGCCGATATGGATCTCACCTGCCCTTCCGTGCGAACTCGATGGATTTGATGGCCGTAGTGTTGCTGGTTCCAGTCGTCACTCGAAACGACGCCACCAGGTCCTGCGTTTCTGTGTTGAGCACCAGAATCTGTGACAGACCAACGTTTCATTACATTCAAGCGTTTCTCAAGTCAACCACACAGTGAGCAGCACAGCTCTGACCTCTGACCTTTCCTTTGGCGTTGCCTGTGTAGATGTACTCTCCTCGCCGGTCGAACGCTGCCACCACGTTCAGATCCGAGTCATCGTCCACGGGCAGCACCACGTGTTTGGAGTCAGACAGCGTGAGAAGGACGGGCGCTGACTTCATGGGACACACCAGAACCTTGTCCCTGCAAAGCATCACCTGTAATTGACTGACCGACCACACGCACGCATGTACACAAAAGACATCACAGCTCAACGGACACTCACATGTCTCTGGGGTGGTACTGTAGTTTGAGGATCGGTGAGGGGAAACGAAATCTTTGGTCACAATCTCCCGTCAGGACGTCCCACTGAGACACGATGTTATCTGTGGAGGCGCTTACTAGCTTGTGGCCATCTCGACTCCAGCTGGTGGACAAAGAAAGAAGGAGACGTGATGACGTGACCACGATGATGGCCCGTGTGTGTGTGTGTGTGTGTGTGTGTGTTTCTGTGCGCACCTGAGCGAGCAGACGGGGTGTATGTGAGCGCTGATGATTTTGGCGATGCCGCGTGTCAGAAAGTCCCAGATGACGATTCGTCCATCATTGCAGCCGACGGCGAGCAGCGTCCCCCAGCGGTTAAACGTGCAGGTGAGAGCCATACTGATGCAGTCCAGAGTTCCATCTGCCTCCTGCACACACACAAACACACAACATACACAACCATATCAACACAACACACAGAGCAAACACTTTCCATCCAAAAAACTCTTCATATATTGGTTTATTCTAGTAGTCAACATTAGCATTTATAATAACATTTATTGTTATTTGTATTGAAGAGAGTTACCTCTGGATAATTTTGCCCGAACGACTCTGTAAAATAAAAAACACAGTTCTGATTAAATACAAATCTATTTTATTACAGCACTGAATTAATTGACAAACTTTTTTAAAATAAATATGACTGTATATATGCAGTGTTTGCTGGGGATCGAACCCACGTGCTTCTGTTAGTGTCCAGACTGTACAGTTAATATTAAATATAATAAATAAGCTGACAGGTGGAATACAATTCAAATACATTTAAATGCCATTAAAGTTATTAAATGAGTACAGAAGTGTCGCATAAATGTCCGTATTTAAATAATAAATATTGTGTTTCTTTTATAGTTTGTAATTGAATGTTTATGAACATGAAAAGAGCGCTAAGAGCAGTTAGCACAAAGCTAGCACAATGACACACAGCGGATCTTACCGAGCAACTCCAGATTCATCGCTGCTGAGCTACAGAAACAAACTAAATGATGAAATATCAAAGGAACGCAGATATGCAAGAAAAACACACAAAAACCGACAATAATAAAAGACCCGCGATGAGCGACTGCAGCGCGACTGGCGCGGAGCTGCGAGGAAGGACCCCAAAACAAAGCGCCCCTACGAGCGCCCGAACAAAACTCTGCCTGAGTGAAAGTTTAACGTTAAATATATTTTACATAGATATGCATGGTCTTAATTTGATATTACTAGTCATGTCAAATAAGAAAAATAAAATAAATAACTGGCCCGTCATGTATTTACTCATATTAAAAATTGCTGATTTCAATTAAAGGAGCGCGTCTGTTATCTTTTAACGGAACGCGAAGGGCAGAGTTAGCGCAGTTTCCCCTCATGAATGATATTTTCCTATGATGTACAGAAACACAGAACTCAGAGCCAAAATGGCGTCCAGTGCAGCTGCGCTCGTGTTATTCTGGGTACCTTAGTACGTAACCAATCAGAAAAGCGATTAGAAAAAAGGGCGAGGAGAAGAGTCCTCGGAATTCGGTGATTACATCTTGACTGCAGGCCCTAAACCTACAATAATCGACTGGATCGCGTGCTTTAATTCAACTAAATTGTTTCTTAAGTCCGAAACTTATCAAACACACAGGAAACTTCTCTTCGCCCTCGCCGCATAAACGTGAAAGGGATGTTTGACGTCACATCAGAAGGAACCAATGAGTGGCTTCCTTATGTGGGACACTAGCAGCGTGAGGCGTCGGTATAGATCTACAGTAATAGATGCAAACGCGCTGCGTTAAATATAATATTTTAAATCATTATTAAAAAAAGTTGTATATGCATATTATCATATAGATCATATAAGATGTATATAAAGTATAACAGTCACAGGTCTATGTTGATAACTTTAACAACTATAAAAGCATCGTAAATCTAGTGAGTTAGTGTCTATACCCATGCTGGATTATCGCTTGTGTACGCATGCGCAGTGGGCATCAGCGTAATGAAACAGCACCGTTCCAGCCGGGTCCGAGTATCTTCACTGAAGTGTGTTGATCAGACTGCAGTGATCGGATCTTCATTTAATCTGACATGCTTTTCTCACTCGGACTCACTTGATAAAATCATTCTTCTGTTCTGATAACATCTGAGGTGAGTGATGCTTTATTACACGCCCGCGAGCGCGTCTTCATGTCATATAAAGATAAATACACGTTACATAAAGTCATGACCCACTTATTCTGATCCATGTTATTTAATTGCCTTTAATTATAATGTAAAGTTGTATTTAGACTCGTGTAAAACTGTACTTTTGGACTGTATGTGACTGCAATGACCCAATTTAAATACCGTCTAATGTTAATAATACAATTATTATACAAAATAAAGGTCCCGGCAATAATTATACATTTATTATGATGATATGATATCTATATATATATATTTATTTTAATAAAAAACTTTCAGTCTTAGAAGTCTTAGAACTAGCAATGTAGGTTTGTATTATTTTTTTATTTTGTTTAATTAAAATACAATTGTAACATTGTTTTTCATTGAAAACATCGTAAATTCGTTAGTAGCAGTAATGTAGTTTCATTGATAGTAATTCTGGTGCATGAATGGGATATATATATGATATATATATGTATATTATTAAAGTTAGAATTGAATCTCCTTGATGTGTTTGATTTAGATCATCTGTTAAACTTTTATGTGATGTTTTGCAGTTCTCCAGCATCATGCCTGTGAACTCCATCCATTGGTTCAGGAAGGGACTGCGTCTCCATGACAACCCGGCCCTCCTGGAGGCAGTGAAGGGGGCCGACACGCTGCGCTGCGTCTACTTCTTGGACCCCTGGTTCGCAGGGACATCAAACCTTGGTGTGAACCGATGGAGGTGAGTCACACCTGGACCACATGAGCACTCTGACGCCACACACACACACACACACACACACACACACACACCCACACACACATACACACACACACACACACGCATTAAAATCATTTTATTAGGATTTTAAAAATGTAGATTCATATTTAGAATGTATTCTGTTTATTAAATGTGATGGGGGTCATGGTACTGGTCCAGATGACTAGGAATCTTCTTGTCATGGGTTGCCACGGCAACGACCTACTTTTAAAGAGCCAGCTACAGTGAAGAGAAATGAAGTGAGATCAGCACAAGTAAAAAAAAAAAATCATGTGACGTGTAGCTGACATGTTACATGGAGTGAGAGAGAGAACACACTGTTTCTGACTCGTCCATACCGCAGGTTATGATGTTGAGAGAGAGAGAGACCGCTGAGGAACACAATGTTCTGTGATGATTTTTTGTGTGTGTGACGTCACTGCTGCTGTGATTTGTGTTTCATGTGTGTGACATGTGACTGTCAGTAGGTCTCGGGGTCACTGGACAGTTTTTTGGTCGCCAGGATGAAAACAGCGTAGAAATCAAAGTAAATGATGTTTGTTTGAGAAAAGATACAGTTCTCAGTTTATACGGTATAAACTCATTATGACTACAGAAAGACCCTCATAACACATGTGTGTGTCTGTGTACAATTGATCTGACCCCAGACACGTGAGGACATTGTGTGTGTTGTTTGTGTCGCCGTCTTTCTGCTCTCATGACCTCAATCAGAGCAGGTCATAACACACATACACACACACACACATATACACACACACTCAGACAATCGCACGCACACACACATACAGACACTCGCATACACACACACACGCACACACACACTGTTGTGATGTTGATGTTTTTGTTGTGTGTGTGTTGAGGTTTCTGCTGCAGTCTCTGGAGGATCTGGACGCTCGTCTGCGTGAACTCAACTCACGTCTGTTTGTGATCCGCGGTCAGCCGGCAGACATCTTCCCTCGACTCTTCAAGGTAACACATCTGACCTTTGATCTCATCACAGCACTCGTCTCTAGTTGTGTCCCACAATGCACCTGTGTGTGTGTGTGTCAGGAGTGGAAGATCTCTCGGCTGACGTTTGAGTGTGACTCGGAGCCGTTCGGGAAGGAGCGAGACGCAGCCATAAAGAAACTGGCGTGTGAAGCTGGAGTGGAGGTCACGGTGAAGATCTCACACACGCTGTATGATCTGGACAGGTGATGAGAGAGCCACACTCACTCAGAGCTCACTGCACACCCGTGACACCTGTGAAATAACACCTGTGTGTGTGTGTGTGTGTGTCAGGATCACAGCGCTGAACGGCGGTCAGCCTCCGCTCACATTCAAACACTTTCAGACTCTGGTGAGCAGTCTAGAACCTCCAGAACCTCCAGCAGAACCTCTGAACAGAGAACTGATGAGAAACTGTGTGACACCTGTCAGTCAAAACCATCAGCAGAAATACAGCGTACCACTACTGGATGAACTCGGTAACACACACACACACACACAAACACTTCTATATACACTTCTGCACAGTCGCACACACACACACAAATGCGCGAAATCTACGTGCGGGTGTTCCCACACACACCTATACACAAATACACATACACTTCTACACACACACACACACACACACACACAAATACATGTATATACACAAATACACATGAATACAGTTCTATATACACTTATACACAGTCGCACACACACAAATGCACAAAACACTCACAAACACGCATGTATACACAGATACAATTATGTATACAGAGTCGCAGCTCACACAAAAACTCATAGACACACCCACATACAGTCTTAAGTGTATTGAGTGTGTTGTGTGTTTGTGTGTTCAGGGTTCAACACTACAGATTTGACTCCTGCGGTTTGGCCCGGTGGAGAATCAGAGGCGCTGATGCGTATGGAGCGACACATCGGACCCGATTCTGCCGCTGTACGACTACACAACATTATACTACGCAACACACACCACTGAATCCACCGGTGTATCTGTTTACAGAATCTCTGATGTGTGTGTGTTTGTGTATCAGGCGTGGCAGGAGAATGTGGAGCGGCCCAAGATGAACTCTAGTCTTCTGTTGGCGAGTCCTCCAGGTTTGAGTCCGTACCTGCGCTTCGGCTGTCTGTCCTGCCGTCTCTACTATCACAAACTCACAGAGCTCTATAAGAAGGTCAGCACAGACGCACACACACACACGCCCTTGTGTTGTCAATGTTCTCATTGTGTGTGTGTCCTCAGGTGAAGAAGAGCGGCAGTCCCTCCGTCTCTCTGTACGATAAGATCCTGTGGAGGGAGTTCTTCTACACGGCCGCCACCAACAACCCTCGATTCGACCGCATGGAGGGAAACCCCATCTGCATCCGCATCCCGTGGGACAAGAACGCCGAAGCGCTGGCCAAGTGGGCCGAAGCCAAGACGGGTTTCCCCTGGATCGACGCCATCATGACTCAACTGCGTCAGGAGGGATGGATTCATCATCTTGCGCGTCACGCCGTGGCCTGTTTCCTGACCCGTGGAGATCTGTGGATCAGCTGGGAGGAGGGCATGAAGGTACGGGCCACAGGGCATTGTGGGAAGGGTGTGGCGGGATGAGGGCGGGTGTAACGGTGTGTTGTGTGTCGGCAGGTGTTCGAGGAGCTCTTATTGGACGCAGACTGGAGCGTGAACGCGGGCAGCTGGCTCAGTCACTCCTGTAGCTCCTTCTTTCAGCAGTTCTTTCACTGTTACTGTCCCGTCGGCTTCGGACGCAGAATCGACCCAAACGGAGACTTCATCAGGTTGGCGTCTGGCGTCTGTTACACTGTTGAATATCAGCACACGAACTTGAATTAGTCGTCAAACGCGAAGGGGTTTATTGGATGGGTTATTATTGGCTGATATTGAGAAATCGACTTGATGAAACAGAAATTTTATTCAAGTAAAAATGCAGAATTAAATAAACATTTTGTATTATGTCTTTAGATAGCAGCATTTAGCTTAGCACAAAAACAGCCTTAAACACATTACATGTTATAAAACATAAAAATGTAGTGGGAAAAAATCTAATTTATTGTCCAAAGAGTTACTGTCCAAAACACAAAAATGTATCATCAAGACTTACATTCAAACAGGAAATTTTTCACCCAAACATGAAGATTTATCGCCCAAACAAAGATTCATCGTCCAGATGTATATAAAAAATATATAACGATTTATTGGCCAGATGTAAAATGCATCATACAAACACAAAATGTATCGCCCAAACAAAGAGTCATCGTCCAAATGTCAAATTTACTGGCCAAACATAAAGATTTATTGTCCAAATGTAAAATCTATGGAAAAAAATAACTGGTTTTGTGGAGATGATGATCAGGCGCTGTGGTTTAATCTCTCCGTCTCGTTCCAGACGTTACTTACCTGTCCTCCGAGATTTCCCTGCCAAGTTCATCTACGACCCTTGGAACGCTCCGGAGGACGTGCAGGTGGCCGCCGGCTGTGTAATCGGGGTGGATTATCCCAAACCCATGGTGAACCACGCGGAGGCCAGTCGACTGAACATCGAGAGGATGAGACAGATCTACCAGCAGCTCTCCAGATACAGAGGACTCAGTAAGACCCTCTTCAAATCTCGCAACGTGTCGTTATCTGTGTCGTTACCATGTCTGATTTTGTCTCGTGTGTCCATTAGGTCTGCTGTCCAATCACACGCAGTCATCGAGCATAAGTGAAGGAAAGCACAGAAAACATCGATACGTTCTCGGTGAGATCTCAAACATCTCCTCTGCTTCCCTTTAGATCAGCTTCAGTCAGGTTTATAAAAACTCTTTCCTGTCTGTCTCCTGCAGGCCACCGTACATCACCCTACGCCATTCAGAGGGGTTTGAAAGACCACGCCCACGAATTCGCCGTCCCACATCAACCGGGTATGAATCAGCGACTGTGTTCAACGTGACATCAGAACGATGATTTAATTTTTAACCATTTGTTCTGTGCGTCTTTAGGACGTTTGCAGGTTGGAGGCGGGGCAGGGAGGAGAGAAAGGGAGGCGGAGCATGACAGTGGTCAAGAGGACGAGATCGGTCAAAACCTAATGAGCTGACAATCTAGGCAGCATTTTGAGACGTCATCTTGTAAGTTTGTGTGACATACGCAAATACAATCTCAGAATGAATTGCAATGGAGCTGTGAGAAAATATGATGGTGGGAAATAAAACTGTGTGTGTTTGTTTCAGAAGACGTGGGATGAAGCAGAGGGCGTGGCCGACTCTTCTCAAGCTCCACCCACTTAACTGTTTCTATAATGTGTTATAAACATTGTTTACCTCATCTGTAAGTCGCTTTGGATAATAGCGTCTGCTAAATAACTTAATGTAAATAAATATAGATTTGATGTTAAAGTCCCCGTGAAGTGGAAGTTCCTATCATTTTTACTTCCGCATTTTGACATGAAATGGAATTTCGAATGAAGGATATTAGTGGGCGAGGCTTTCGTCTTTCTCTGCGATTTGATTGGACGTACAAAAACAGCCGTTGTGAAATGAATCTGGCAGCAGACTGACAGTTGAAGGGGTGGAGTTAACAGAGGCTCCGCCCAAGCCATCATTTAAGATGGCTATTTACAATAAGCACGGCAATATTTCATGAAAAAATAAGATTTTACATTTTTAACTTCAACGCACAGATAATTTTTTACATTTGAAATGTATTTGACAATTTTAATATTTAAAGTTGTTTTATTGTCTCATGTAATAGATTTTGTAATCAAATGCAAAATCGAAATATTGTTAAAAGACTAAAACAGTGTTTGTGCGCAACAAGACTCGAGATGAATAAACCCAGATTGCAAACATTCATTCTGAATCGTGTTTGAAAGTTTGAAAGAATGAATATTGACAGAAATGTTTGTTGGTGAATGTACAGAGACCGTCAGCGGCACTCCATCACGTGTTACCATGGTGATGTGAAGTCGCACGTCTGGGGTCCAAACATTCTGTAGTTTTGTAGAATGTGTCTCTTGTTCAGATGTATTTATTCAGCCGTGTGTCAAGTCTCCAGTTGTTTTATTTTCCAGGTCTTCAATCCTCCACAACCAGCCGAACTAATGCTGATCGTTTATTCTTTCGATCCAGCGTTTTGTACCGTATGAAGCTGTACAGTTTTACACATTTTACGTTTTGTACGAAATATTTGTAGCCGTTTTGAATATTGAAGATAAACGACTGTTCATCAGTTTGTAAAGTTCCTTTTTCTGCAAATAAAACTATTTCAACGAAACCCGAGTCTGTGTTCAAGTTCGATCAAAGTGTGAAGTTTTATAGGTGGCTGAAACTAACAAACAAACAAAATTCACAAATTGTCAGTCACAATTCACAAGGTTTACAAATAGTGAAAAGATTTTCCAGAATTCTTGTTTCGCTACTTTATTAAGTTTGAATAATATATATTGCAGTTTATAATACAAAAGGTGTCATGAAGTGACATCACTCATCAATGTGTCTTTGGTCTTTGAAACACCCGATGGTACAAACATAAAAACAAACCTCTCGACAAACATCACGCACACTTGAGTAAACGTCTCCTTGTGGAATGTGTCTGCTGGTGATTGATTGACAGGTTCTGTCATCTTTACACGTGTGTCAGAAAAATGTGCATCAGCTGAATGTCCTCATGCATGACATCATCATCATCACTCAGATTTGTCTTTTCGCTTTGCTGTAAACGGTACTTTATTGGCTACTGTTGACCCCACCGTGGACACGCCTCCTGCCACCGCAGAAACTCCGCCTTTCACCAGGTCGACGCCCACCGACGGGACAGCGGTCACAGCTGATTTGGTGATCTCCAGACTTTTGCTGCCTAGCCATGTGACTCCGCCCACAGTGGCTCCCACCACACCCTTGGTGACGCTGAAGATGCCGCCGGTCACCCGCCAAATCATCCCGGGCGGAGCCACAGGGTGCTCCTTACCAACATCTGATGGACATGAAAGGGTTGAGAACATTAGCCGCACAACTACACACATTGTTTACATGAGCATCATACATCAGAGTGTGTGTGTGAGAAAGTGTTTATGATGTACACATGAAGCTCTTGCATCATCAAATATTTGGTGAAAACAAGCAGGAATTCCCAACACACAACAGGACGTCTCAGAGCAGAGCTCAAGAGTTCCCGAGGGAGAAACACACACACACACAAATAGAACACAACAAAAAACAAAGCAGCAGATGTCACAGGTGTATGTGTGTGTTACAGGTCAATAAAGCACTACACATGAGTGAAGACATATTTGAGAATTCTGATCACTGTGAAAAATGAGTAATAGGCGCAGAACTGTTTGAAGGTGTGTATCTGTGCTGTGTTTGTGTACCTGCAGACGGTTCTGTGTGTCTGCATCCGTTTAAGGTGTGTGTCTGTCTATGCAAGGTGTGTATCTGTGTAAGAAGTGTGTGTGTGTGTGTGTGTGTATTTCTGCATCTGTGCAAAGTGTGTGTGTGATTGTGTGTGTGTGTGTGTGTGTGTGTGTGTGTCTACGTCTGTGCAAGGTGTGTGTGTATCTGTTTAAGGTGTGTGTGTGTATCTGTGTGTGTGTGTGTGTGTGTGTCTGCATGAGTGCAGTGTGTGTATCTGTGTGTGTGTGTGTGTGTGTGTGTCTACGTCTGTGCAAGGTGTGTGTGTATCTATTTAAGGTGTGTGTGTGTATCTGTGTGTGTGTGCGTGTGTGTGTGTGTGTGTGTCTGCATCTGTGCAAAGTGTGTGTGTGTGTGTGTATGTGTGTGTGTCTACATCTGTGCAAGGTGTGTGTGTGTGTGTGTGTGTGAGAGAGAGAGAGAGAGATAGTGTGTGTGTGTGTGGGAGAGAGAGAGAGAGAGAGAGAGAGAGAGAGAGTGTGTGTGTGCGTGTGTGTGTGTGTGTGCGTGTGTGTGTGTGTGTGTGTGTGTGTGTGTGTGTGTACCTGCAGACGGCT
The DNA here is from genome assembly GCA_029783895.1 of Triplophysa bombifrons. Classification (NCBI taxonomy): domain Eukaryota; kingdom Metazoa; phylum Chordata; class Actinopteri; order Cypriniformes; family Nemacheilidae; genus Triplophysa; species Triplophysa bombifrons. The sequence continues at coordinate 12,570,587 of CM056472.1, forward strand.
CGGTGTGTGTGTGTGTGTGTGTGTGTGTGTGTGTGTACCTGCAGACGGCTCGGTGTGTGTGTGTGTGTGTGTGTGTGTGTGTGTGTGTGTGTACCTGCAGACGGCTCGGTGTGTGTGTGTTGTGTTTCTTCTGATTCATATGTTGTGTTGCTCTGATGAACCTCTGAATTTACACTCTGAAAAAAACAGAAAACATTCCGTCAGAACAACAACAAACGATAATCAATCAATAATGAGACTCGTGTGAGCACACATATGACATAAGAGAGTAAACAAAGAGTGTGTTTAAAGCTGAAAGATAAGCACATGTGAAACATATGTTTACACAAAACACACAGACTAACATGCAAATATTAACATACGTTAAGACATAAGGTCACATGTTAAACCCTCCTGATGATAATCTGACACTTTTATCTTATTGTTTTTCTTCATATTAAGCAGAGCAGGTGTTTAATGAAGTTTTAAAGTTTTACAGAAAAACACACTTTACAAACACAAACAGAAGCGCGAGCGCGTGCGCGTGCTCACCTTCACCATGATCGTGATCTTTCTCGAGTCTCGTGCAGTTTGATATTTCAGCGCATTCCTCTCAGAAACACTCGATCAATCATAACTGACTGATTCTGTCACAGCGCGCGCGTCTCTGCCGACGTGGCGTTGCACTGCGCGATCCAGGATGCGATCGTATCTCGTTTCCACGCTGAATGCACGCCTCATGAATATTAATCACGTAACGGGACGTCTCGTCCCATCGCTCCACTTTCATTGGTTGAAAAGAAGGCGGTGCGACGTAGACGCGGTGAGAAATTACATACGAATATTAATCATAAGGAAACGATTGGACACATGGGACATTAATATTCATGATTGACATATTCTCCGCCCAGATTTACGTCACGAGAGCTTAAAACAACACACGTTTCCATAAAAGACACAAATACAGACACATTTCATTCGCATGTGAGGTTTAATCACGTGGAATATTATTTCAACAATTTCTTTCATTTAGTCAACTTTTGTGTTCAAAAATCCACATTTAAGGAAAACTAGGGATTCCTAAAAACAGTACTTTTTAAAAATGAATGTTTGTGAGTTTTCTTTGTTTATGCATGTTTAACGTATTTATTGTATTTATAACTTTATAAAACGCAAGGGCCTAAATATTTGTTTCAAAAAGAAATAATAAATAAAATGCAAATTATAAAGCTGTGCTTTTACACAATTCTTTTATTCTTCTCATATGTCAATGTCTTGTAGTCTTAAGTGTAGTCTCAATTTAGAAGAAATAACACAAACAAATACAAAAATAAAAAAGGGCATTCAATTACAAAAACTTCAAAACATCAAAACTTTTTTGTTTTTTCAAGTTTCTTTCACTGTGTTTTCATATTTAATATGGTCTAAAAAAATCAAGATCGGTATGGCAGGAAGTAATATATGAGGGTTTTAAATGTGATATTTGGTTTTATGGATGTAAAACTTCTAAAATAATAAAAAGGTTAAGAACATAATTAAGTTTGTCACACAAGTATGGGTTCTGTATCCCAAGTAAGATATCACATGTCTCCAAACTTATGGTGTCAAAGTGTCATTTTTTGGTCATATCCATTTAAAAATCAATCCAAAATGAAAGTTTATAAGAGCAATAATAGAACATGTGTTCAATATCCTCAACAGATGCATTACAAAAGGTACATGTATCACAAACTGTATGAATATATCTACTGATGGTTACATTCACAGGATTATATATATGAACAATTTTGAACGTTGTTTCTTTTATTAGGTTAGATATAATGTATTTATATGGCAGTGTCCAGATACTATGCCATGTAATATGATAACGGTGAGTTTCTTATAAAGTTATTATAATAGCGACGTTCAAACAGAGAAAGACCAATTACAATGAGTTGAGAATTGTGTAATGTTAAATCAAAAATGTCTAATTCTAAGTCTTTTGTTAATGTATTTATGCCACAGGGAACGGCCTTAATTACTTTATTGAACTCTTTTTCATGTACAGAAAATCCATATGTGTAAATTAACCTTTGATGTGTGTATAGTTCTCCAATCTTGTCAATAAGTTGGTTAATAATTAGTATATTATGTTGGATCCACTCCTCCATGCACAATGATTTGTTATCACAAGTAATATAACTATTATTCCATATATAACACCTGCTGGGAGAAAAATGATACAAAAGTGACCAAAACAGTGATGCTTGTTTGTGATAGTTAGCTAAAGTAACCAGACATTTCAACAAAAAATATAACTCTCCTAACTTTTCAAACAATTAATAAGTGATGATATAGTTCTTGTTTTTTTAAAGACATTTTAAGCCAATTAATTGTTTGAATTTGATTTAAAAGTGTAAAATCAAGGACATTTGACCCTCCTTCAGAGAGCTTATTTCCAATAACACTTTTCTTGATTTGATGAGGTTTATTCCTCCATATAAATTAAATATATATAGTAAAGTATTTCATCCATTTGTGGGCAAATACCTTTGTGAGGTAAAGTGAACTGTGACCGCTAGATGGAGCCCAAACACACGCAAATTCAAGAGAGGAATAACATAAAACACGATAATTCGCTCTTAAATTAACATCAGGATTTATTAAAAACATGATCGCATACAATCAGTCTCCATCATTTTTATATCAAGTTCTTGATAAACTTCAGATGCTGTGAGATGGATTGCGGGGACAGTTGCTTTCGCAAATAATAAAGCGTCACCGGTAATGGGCGTGTCTTTGGGTTGAGACTCCGCCCACCGGCAGCACGCATGTTTGTTCACATGAGTTGATCTTCACTGACAGTTTGTGTTTGTGTGTCAGACACAGATGAACGACAGAGATCAGCTACACACTTTATCAAACTGTGAGTATTCAAACACACACACACATCCAACTCAATAAACACATAAACACAACATAACACTAAATAAAAAACACATTAATATACACCCTAAATATACAACAGACACGTTTTAAACATATGAAATACAACCACAACATAAACACACTATAAAAGTTAAACATCTCTCTGTGTTTGTGTGTAAGTTAATGAAAATGGACTTATTGATTTAACACTGTCTGTGTCAGTTGGACATTGTTGTGTAAATGTGTGTTTGTGTTTGTGCTGATGTACAGAATAAAAGTGAAACAACAGCTGACACATTTCCACACAGACTCATTTCCTCAAGAGTTCGGGGGTCTTTCTGTCACCTTGACCTGGTTTTCCGTAGGCCTATAGTAATCTTGAAAATGAAAATGAATGACTGGAACATTCCTGAGTGTGTTTGTGTGTTTGTGTGTTTGTAGGTGATATTCTGGTTTAACAGACACACAGCGATGAAGAAAATCAGCTCAATGTTCTCAACACTACAGGAGACACTGCACAGAGCCAGTGAGACACACACACACACACACACACACACACACACACACACACACACACACATGTTGGGTTTCCATGTTTTAAGGGGACATTCCATAAACACAATGGTTTTTATACTGTACAAACTGTGTCATCATATTCTCTACCCCTAAACCTCACAATCACACAACACTTTCTGCTCTTTTACATTTTCAAAAAAGTTCATCTTGTTTCCTCATGGGGACCAAAAAATGTCCCTACAAGGACCAGGATTTTGGATATTGCCCTCTTTGTGGGGACACTGTGTCCGTATTCCGTTGGGTTTACCCTACCCAATACACACACACACACACACACACACACACACACACAAACTTAATGGAAACACACTCACACACACACTGTGGTTTTCTCAGGTCTGATTGTTTATGGTCTGTTTCTGAGAATGAACTCCCTTTTTGTGCGGAAGGTGTGTGGTGTTTTGTAGGTGTTTTGTGTGTGTATTGTGTTTGTGTGTTTTGTGTGTGTTTAGTGTGTTTTTTAGTGTGATTTGCGTGTGTGTGTGTTAAGTGTGTGTGTGTTTTGCTTTTGTGTTTTATGTGTGTTTAGCGTGTGTGTTTTGTGTGTGCGTTTTTGAGGTATTTTCTGTTTAGTTTGTGTGTTTTGTGTGTGAGTGTCTTTCGAGTGTGTTTTGTGTGTGTGTGTTTTGTGTGTGTTTTTCATGCGTGTATGTGTGTTTGTTCAGTTTGTGTCAGTGAGTGTGACTTCAGACATTCAGGTTGTTTATTAATGTATGTATTTTCATGACCTCTGGCGTGTGCATGAGTTGTGATGTGTGTGTTTGTGTTGTGTTAGAGAGCGTGTCAGACGCGAGCACACATCAGACGGGTCAGGCGAGTGCAGCGCCCCCATCAGCTCGTGACAGGACACACAGGGGTCAGCTCTTCTTTGAGTATCTGCTGGTGGTCAGTCTGAAGAAGAGGAGAGATGGAGACGGTTATGACCCTCAGATCACATATCAGTTCCCCAAGGTCAGAATAAACACACACACACACACACATTTCACAGCGTGTGTACTGATGTGTGTGTGTGTGTGTGTGTGTAGCGTGAGGTGATGTGTCGTCTGCAGCGTGAGGAAGAGGAGCGATGCATGAAGGCCGTTCATCTCTTCTGCTTTCCAGAGGGCATCAACTGGGTTCCTCTTACACAATACCACAGGTAACACACACACAAACACACACTCCACAGATGCATTTCACACATCTGCACTTCATCATGCACATCAAACACACACTTGCAGAATGTGTGAAACCCACCACAGAACCTTCAGCTCTTCTGCTCTCTATCGTCTTCAACACTTGATTGTTTGTGTTGTGTGAAGTCATTGTGTGCTGTGAGGATTCAATGCACTTCTGCGTTTCAAACAAAACCCGGTTGAAGCACATTCCTCACGTGACATCATCACTCAAACATCACAAACCTGCACAAGTTTCTTTCTTCAGAACACAAGAAGATATTTTGACGAATGTTGATCATCAAACAACACTGAACTCCATTGACTGATTTCTCAAAATATCTTCTGTTTTGTTTCACTGGAGAGAGCCTCACACACACACACACATGAGAGAGAATGAATGATAACAGAGTGTTGAGTTGTGTGTGTTTTCTTGATTGACAGTGAGACCTTCTCATTTGTTTTGACTGAAGTTGACGGCAGCAGGAGAAACGGTTACTGCAGGAGATTACTGGTGACCATCACTTCAATCTTCTTTCTTCAGTTCTAATGAAAACTTGTGATGTTTATCAATCAAATGTGTGTAGTGATGATAATGTCATAATGATTCTGAACCATCTGCAGCCCAATGGATCAGGTGCTCGAACTCTTGAAGCGTACTGCATCATCAGCCGTGTGGCCTGCTTCGGACTCTTCTCAAAGGTCAGAAACATCTCTGTCTCTCTCTCTGTCTGTCTCTCTCTCTCTCTCTCTCTCTCACCCTGTTCCTTCCCTCCCATGCCCACTCCCTCCCACTTTCCAGCAGAACCTTCAGAGAGTCATGGAGGGGCTCGCTGTCCACTGCTCACCACATGATCACTGGGGTCCCTCAGGGATCGCTGCTTGGACCGCTGCTTTTTTCCCTATAAACAACATCTTTGGGACCCATCATACGGGCATATGACTTCTCATATCACTGTTATGCTGACAAAACCCAGATCTACATCTCGTTTCACCCAGACGATACCACTGTAGCAGCTCGCATCACGCATGACTAGAGGACATTTCAGCTTGGATGAAAGAGCATCACCTCCAGCTGAAACCACCCAAGACAGAACTACTCATGTTTCCACCACATCCCACTATGCAACACAATCTCACCATCCAACTTGGCAATACAACAATACCTCCTTCAAAAATAGCCAGGAACCTCGGAGTCATATTTGATGAACAGCTGTCCTTCAATGATCACATGGCAAAGACAACACGGTCATGCCGATACGCCTTATTCAACATTAGAAAGGTTAGACCTGTCGGAGCCGATGGTCGAGTGGTTCGTGCTCCGACATAAGGCGCTGGTGCGTCCCGGGCGACCCGAGTTCGAATCCCGGCTCGTGGTCCTTTCCCCGACCCCACCCCCCTCTCTCTCATCCACGTCGCTTCCTGTCCTCTCTAAAATCACTATCTATACATAAAAAGACAAAATGGCAAAAAAAAGAAAAGAAAAAAAAAGAAAGGTTAGACCTTATCTCACTGAACATGCAGCACAACTCCTTGTCCAGGCCCTGGTCATCTCAAGGTTGGACTACTGCAATGCTCTCCTTGCTGGTCTTCCTGCAGAGGCTATCAAACCACTTCAGCTGGTTCAGAACGCAGCAGCACGCCTCGTCTTCCAACAGCCCAAAAGGGCTCATGTGACACCCCTTTTCATCTCTCTCCACTGGCTACCGGTTGAAGCCCATATTAGAATCAAGTCACTAATGCTCGCCTACAAGACTATCACTGGATCTGCACCGGCTTACTTTCACACCCTCCTAAACTCCATCAAGACCCCTGCTTTCAGCTATCCAACGGCCACATCAACCAACCACATCTCTCACAACATTCAAAAAACTACTTCAAACCCATCTCTTCTGTGCATACTTGACAGACAAATTAGAAAAAACACTAACCCCTTCTTTCTCTCGACAGGTAGTGGTCTAGCTTTTGTTGAAACCAGTAACTTTGAATTGGGACCTATTGTATTGACATAGTACTTAGTGCTCTCTGATCTCTCTGTAAGGCTATGAAAGCCTCTGCTTACTGCACATGTAAAGCAGCTGGAATGTCTGTGCGTCACTGTTGGTCACTGTATTGTTTTGAATGTTGTTGATAAGTTACGGTCGTATGTTTAGAGTTCCATGATTACAGTGAATGACACACGTCAGTAGATGTTGTGTACAAACTGACAGATGGTGAGTGATAAAGAATGCTAAGAATCAGGTTTACTCATCCTCACGTCACTGTGAGCGAGAACCCTCAACTCAACATTCTTGTGACTCACAATCTCCTGAATTCACACCTCAGATCTTATCACACAGGTTCCACGGAAAAACCTTTCAGAGTTTATGTTTTAACCCTGCGTGAATTTTGTGTTGTAGATTTTTGACGAGGTGGAGAAGCGACGACAGAAATCAAAGGCCATGATTTATCCCTTCATGCAGAGTCTGCGTGAGTCTCCTCTGCCGGCGCCCGGAAACACCGTCAAGATCACCAGCTTCATCCCCGAGTCTGGAACAGAGGTACACCTCACGCCCGCATGACAAACACTCCGTCTTGCATCCACTCATCCCGTCTCGTCCGGTCTCAGGTCATCAGTTTGACTCGTCCGGCTGACTCCTGGCTGGAACACGTGGACTTCCACACGCTCTTCCGCTGTCTGACGGACGAAGAGGTGCTGCTGGTGTTCACCGCCGTCGTAATGGAACGACGGATCGTCTTCCTCTCACAGGAGCTCAGGTGATCAGATCGGCCAATCATAGTTCAGAAGAGATGTTTGGGTTTGGAGGATCAAACTGTGTTGTGTGTGTGTTCAGCACTCTCTCTCAGGTTCTTCACGCCGTGGCCGCTCTCTTGTATCCGTTCGTCTGGCAGCACACGTTCATCTCCACCGTTCCTAAAGTTCTGATCGACGTTTGTTCGGCGCCGACGCCGTATCTGCTGGGCGTTCAGAAGAACATGCTGGAGCTCATCACGGATCGCAGTGATGTCAGGATACACAACACTTTATAAAGACATCATCGATCATTCATGCTTTGACAGTTTGTGTAAACACATGAAGAGTTGAATGTAAATGTTTTGAGAGAGAGACAGAGAGATAGATAGAGAGAGAGACAGACAGTGAGATAGAGAGAGAGAGCATGTGTGTGTGTGTGTGTGTGTGTGTGTGTGTGTGTGTGTGTGTGTGTGTGTGTGTGTGTGTGTGTGTGTGTGTGTGTGTGTGTGTGTGTGTGTGTGTGTGTGTGTGTGTGTGTGTGTGTGTGTGTGTGTGTGTGTGTGTGTGTGTGTGTGTGTGTGTGAGAGAGAGAGAGAGAGAGAGAGAGAGAGAGCGTGTGTGTGTGTGTGTGTGTGTGTGTGTGAGAGAGAGAGAGAGAGAGAGAGAGCGTGTGTGTGTGTGTGTGTGTGTGAGAGAGAGAGAGAGAGAGAGAGAGAGAGAGAGTGAGAGAGAGAGAGAGAGAGAGAGTAAGAGAGAGAGAGAGAGAGAGTATTGATTCTCTGTTATGTTTGTGTCTCATAGCTGCTGATTGTTGATCTGTCGAATGGAGCCAAAACAAAATTCATCACAAAAGTGAGTTTAACACACACACACACACACAAACATACACATAAACATGCGCACGAACACACACACACATACACACATAATTCATCACACACAAACACACACACTTCACAAGACATACAGCCGGATGGAGAGAGAACTAGACAGACATCACACACACACACTTTTCATCTCTCAGTGTGTGTAGTTGTGTTTTTGTTCATCTCCAGTGAAATGTGTGTGTGTCACCTCAGTTAGGAGATGAGGAGTCGATCTTGCCAGTTAAACTCAAGGAGGAAGTGTTGCTCGTTCTGTCAACACGCAATCACAATGCCTGTAAGTTCTGCACACACACACAAGTCAGTGTGAACTATGAGTTTCCAGTAAGAGCGAGTGACGTTCCTGTTGTTGTGTCAGGCACAGATGAACTTAATAAGGTGGTGTCAGAGGCCTTTCTCCTGGTCTTCATCAGAAGTGTGGGTCATTTCTCACAACACTTCAAACGCTGCGGCAGCGGACGACAGTTCCAGAAGAAATCTTTCCTCAAAGGCGTGGAACACAAATCTCATCTCAAGTTTGTCACGCAATTCATCCAGACACAGATGTTTGATCTGTTCATACAGGAGGAGGAGACGCAGACAAACCCCAATGGTACACAACACACACTTTTATACTATATTAACTGTCTATTGAGAAACAAACACACACTCAGAAACATATATGTTCATGTTTTTAAGTGACTACATCATGAATTCTTGTTATTCAAAGCAGGAATCTCACAAAACCTGTAATGAGTCTGAAGAAACACTTTACAACTATTTTTAGAACCATTGAGATGTTTAAGATTGTTACACTTTTTCCGTCACAATTTATGACAATTTTAAAAAGATCCACCAAAAAAATCTTATTTATATAGCTGAACTGAGGAATAAATAAATCAGGAGAATTATATAAGTAATTAAAATAGATGTAATATATAATAGTATTTTATTATTTTTCTTTTATCTATTATTAGCTGACATTTATAAAAAGCTATAAGTAATAATTATTTATCAATATTTATTTGTTAAAAAGTATGAATAGATAACAAAAAATATTATTTATACAATATATACTTGTAAGGTTTTTTATTTTTTAATGTTTATCTATTATTAGTTATTATTTGTACAAAATATTAGTAATGATTATTTATCAATATTTATTTATTAAAAATAATGAGTAATTAATACAATACATTTTATTTATAATATATATTTTTTAAATGTTCAATATATAACATTTTGTATCTATTATTAGTTATTATTTATATAAATTATCAGTGATTATTATTTATCAATATGTATTTATTAAAATGTATGAATAAATAATGAACTAAATCGCTAGAATTATAATAAGGCAATATGACTTTTTCTTGCATATTAAAGAGGATCCATGCCTCAATTTCTTAACACAAACTAAATCCTGTTTTCTAAATAAATAATTATGATGACTCCAAACTAATGATATAAACTCAGGAATCATACAGAAGGAATCATTGAATCAAATAAGTTGACTCACTGCTGACTCATGTTGATGTGTCACTTCAGGATTCTTTCATAGAGAAGTGTGTGAGTATCAAGACAGGAGGAATAGAGAGAAGACAAAGACGTCTGTGCGAGGGGTCGTCGTCTAAACATGTTTCCAGATGTGAAAGTCTTGTGTTACACAGTTTGTGTGATCAACTCATGTATCTGTCACAGCTCAGGCTCTCTGTGAATATTTAATGCTATTTCTTTTGTATTGTCACGTTTGTATTAATGTAATAAAATATGAAGTCATTGAGATGTGTTGTGACGATGATGTCATCTGCTCAAAATATCAGCACAACATTTAAAGAATTGATCTTTTATTATGAAAAAGAAGTGCGTGAGGTTATTTTCACTTTAGTACATACACATTTGAATTAGTATCATGATGTATAAACACATGAATGATAGTCGTTACAGTAATGAGAACACATGTCATTAAAAACCGTTAGAAACAAACATTAATATCAAGATATAAAACAAGGAAACACTCGACATGCAGAAGAAAACTGGATTCTGCTATAATAAACTTGACACTCTGACACTTCACACACGGAGTGATGATGTAATACACACGTGTAAGCGTGAAGCGTGTCATCCCTGAGTGTTGCTGCCCCCTGCTGGACTCTCAGATGCTCCCGGCCAGAAGCGGTGACGTCTCGGGGACGTCCCGGTAATGAGGAGAGTGATACAGGTGATCGCCATGAAGCTCCGCCTCAGCTCTCAGATTGATCTTCTGCACAAACAAACACGTGTCACAGACGTGTTCATCAAGCGTGTGCGTGCGTGTGATGTTTTACCTTGAAGTCTCTGATGTACGTGAAGAAGAAGCTGATGAAGGACAGAGCCAGAGACCATTCAGAGATGGTGCTGATGATGTGAGGCGTGTAACCCTGTCAAATATACACACACATGCGTGATCACACACCTCAAACACATACACACAAGGTGACGCGTCACTCACGGGTTCTCCAGGGGTCCAGTGTAACTTCTTGTTGACTTCTACTCCAGGTAACGTGCTGTACATGATGACGGACGATACGAACACTAACAGAGTCAAGGAGAAAACACAAGGCCAGATGACATCAATCCCACAATCCCCTGCTGTGATGAAGGATACTGCTGATGATGCTGGCTAAAGTCCACATCCCCACGCTCAGACGGGTCCAGAACATGCTTTTGCTGTGGATGTGAGGCTGCATGTGATATGACAGCAGGGTCTGGGCGAAGACGTACAGAGCGCCGACGCCGAACGTCAACACGGCGCCGACCAGATGCATGGAGAACAGAGTGGTTTTCTGCCAAAGCATCGCAACACGTTAGCAAACATCTTCGGCTATTGAATAGATTGATCTCGCTCGCATGTACCTGGAAGTTAGCCACAACACACATGCCGAGAGAGCTGCCGCAGCCCAGCACCAAGCCCACGCGGTTGAGAAGATGCAGACGAGTGCCGCCAGCGTCTATCAGCGCCTCCACCTGCTTATAGCGCACGTACATCGTAGCCACACCTGCCGGACGACATAAAGATCAACATCACAGGGTCGCCGTAGGGTCGCAGTATTTCGGGCCAACACCTAAATACCTAAGAAGGCCGACACGTTCAGCATGATTCCGAACACACATCTCTCCGGTGCTACCGTCCCGGTGTCGCTGCGAGACAAAGAAGGGTCAAAGGTCACGCTGTAGTGTACCCGCTCAGTCTACTCGGTGCGGGTCTCTCACCTGATGTAGGGCACTAGAGGGTCCACGTGTTTCAGTATGACCGCCGTGATGTACGCGAAGACGAAGGTGGCAGCGGTCCACACCACCAGCGCCGCGGGCAGAGCGCACAAACCCTCCTGAAACCACCACATGTCTGATGCACGGGTCTGATCCGGTCTGATCGTGTCACACACCGCTCTGTGTGATGTGACTGTTGGGGTGCTGGGGGGGAACTGGTTTCACTTCTCTTTTCGTGAGCACATGGCGATCCTGTGATAAAGCGACACGCAAGTTTAACAACACACTCAAAACACTGTTACACTTTATACGGGAACGTTTGATTGGACGATAAACAACAACAATGATTGTTTGAGAATGAACAGCGCAGTGATACCAGAAGACATCCAAGTGTGATATTGGTGTACTTCTTTAAACTAAAAATACACTTTCAGTTTTATGTACTTCTCAGAAAGCAGAGTAGTTGAAAACTCGGTTTACTACCTTTACACTTCAAGTCCTTTTATATAAACTAGAAATGGGAGTAAATTCGTCGCAAGTATGAAATGAAGAGTTTAAAACTCAATTTTTAAAATGGATTTATTTTTATTTTTATCGTGCGTTCAATTTAGTATCAATGAAACAGCAGTTGGTTTGTTTAAATTTACGCCACAAGCTAACTAACAGAATAAAACATGATAACTTCATAAAAAAAGATATTTTTTTAACCAAACTCTTCTTATATACTACTATACTGTATTCTATACCATACCATACTATGCTACTATTCATATACACAATTTATATAATAACATATATATGGTCATTAAATATTCATATTGTATTTATTAATTTAACAATCAACAATGAATTGTATAATAGTATTATTCAAAGAGAGATGTTCAAAATATATAAAGGTTTTTATTATTGAAACCCTTTAATAATAAAACATTAAAGATGAATAAACGTTTAATTCAGTTATTAATAAAGATTAAACATATAAATATAAACTAATATATATATATGCATGCGGTTATTATATTACAGATATCAGGTGTGTGTGAAGAGATAAATCATTATTTAATAGTACAATAATTCTTTAGTATTAGATTTACCCGTCAGTCAGTCAAACTGTTGATCAATCACATCTGTGAACGCGCACTGACTCATGTTATTATCCTCTCTGAATGACTGTAAATATCCTCTTATGTTTGCTACATATATACTATACTATACGTTCTTATTTTATTCGTTAAATGATTCAAATCTTTTTAAGTTTCTTTTTCTGCTGTTTATGTTCCGCTTTTAGGACTCGAGGGCGTCTTTCCGGGTAGCGTCACGAGACCCGCGCGCGAGACCCGGATGTTGCCAGCGCGCTGAAAATTCTCCTTGGTTTCGTTTCCGGGAAATAAAGGCCTCGCTATTATTAACGTAAATAAACACATTCATTTCGAAAAGGATGACAAGTCTGTTTTTGTGTGAAAAAACAATTACACACCAGCCAATGACATTTAAGTGAATAAAACCCGATAATGGCACACAAGTTAGACAGTTTTTGTAGTTTTGATTTGAGTTTTATTCACTTTTCTTAAATTAGCTTTAATTTTAGATTCATGGTTTTTATGTTCATTTTAGTTGATTTTTTATCTATTTTGATGGTTGTTTAAGTAATTTTATTTTTTATGATGTTGTTTAAGATGAATTAATTCTTATTTTAGTTCTATTTAAGTTTTTGCTTATTTTTATAATTTATGTGCTTTATACTCATTTCAGTAAATTTTGAGGCAATTTTTCTTTTAGTTTAAGGTTTTCAAATAATATTCAGGTCAATATCTTATTTTGTGTTAATGAACAGAAACGTTTTCAAAATAAAATAAAAAATGGTTCACTAAAATAACCTTTCTTAGACCGCACAGAATCACAGAGAGTGTTTTATCCTTACATAAATGTGCATTATACGTGTTTCGGGCAAGTTTCTTAAAGTACAAAAAGAAAAAAACAACAGTTATCATAAATATAGCAATCTTTATTTTACAGGTGCTTTTATTCAAAAAATCTGAGCAATGTTACAATCAAACCAACAGTTTGTCGTGAGTCAGAAACAGGTGCTTTAACATCACTGCCTACAATAAAACGAGTCTTATGAGACTAAACATGGAGTGACCAACGACCCGATCACAGAAAAGAAGTTTCCATCAAAGTTCTCACATCTGCCGTCTCTCTTAAAAATGAAAAAACTTCAAGGATTTGGCAACAAGCAAAGTCAAAATAATCAAAGCCTAAAATAGAGGGCGGATTTCATCCTGTAAAGGATTAACACAACATCACACAAATACTGATGCTCTCATACTGGATGTGACAATAATCACCAACTTCAATAATAGAGAAAAGACGCATTGGACGACATGAAGAGCGTCTATCTGTCCTTTGATTTAATGCATTCATAGGACACACACCAAACATGTGTTTTCATTCAACGAATAAATCAATAGTACAAAATTCACACGATTATAACTCTGAATTAGGGCTGTCCAACGATTAATCGCATCCAGAATAAAAGTTTGTGTTTACATAATACATATCTGTGTACTGTGCATATTAATTTTGTATTTATAAACACAAAACATACACATACTTGTCAATATATTTAGGAAATATTTAAATGTATTAATTTATATTTACCAATAATTGAAATTCTAAATAAACGTTTACTAATTGTTATATTTTATATTTTTCTTAAATAAATGCATTCATGTTTATGATTTCATAAATACAAAATTAATATGCACAGTAAACCGACATATTTTAGGTCAACACATACTTTTATTCTGAATGCGATTAATCGTTTGACAGCCCTACTCTGAATACAGACGTTTTGTGAGTATGCAAAGAAATGCACCACACAACATCAACCAAGATCCTTTCGGCATTTTCTAGAAAACAAATCATCGACTCCTGTTGCGTAACTTAAAGGAGTTATTTCTACAAACTCACAATGTGGAAATCAAAAATGGAAATACTTCATTCTTGGCATTTTGAACGTTGACATTTGAGAAAGAATAAAGTGAGGAGGGATTGGGTGAATCTCAAAAACCCATGTGTGACGTCACATCGCCCCCAAACTCTATATTCCGCATACATTTGATTAATATAGTTTAAAGGACAGGTTAACGTCTTCTTACAAAGTGTTTCTTGTTTTTGCATGACAGTAATGAGTTTGGGAACTAAATATATTTTTCCTACCATGTAGATGGTCACAAAGAAAAAAAATAAAGGTTTTTTATATTTGATTTTTGGGATAAATATGCGTCCGACAATGTTTAAATAGAGATTCACTGTAAACTTCTCCTGCGATTTCATTTATAAACAAAGAAATATTAGGGCTGTCAAAAGATTAATCGCGATTAATCGCATCCAGATTAAAAGTTTGTGTTTACATAATATATGCATTCATGTGTATGTGTTCATAAATACAAAATAAATATGCAAAGTACACCAACATATTTTACATAAACACAAATTTTTATTCTGGATTAGTCGGGATTATTTGTTTGACAGCCCTAAAATAAATTAAGTGCTTTATATATAAAACAACACAAATGTTCTTCAGATAACAGTAACACATCTGTCTGACCTGATTCATGACACATGAACTTTAGAAACACACAAAAAAACACACAAGTGCATAAAACAACAACAGACAGAGAGAGAGAGAGAGAAAACATCTCACGCCTTATTAGCAGCAGTTTATGAAAGTGAAAAATTATGATTAATCTAGACTCACATGCAGCGTTAAAACCAGAGCACACAACCCATCAGAGCAATGCATCGTGGGTAATTCAGAGCTAACGCTTCAATCTCTCTAAACAAATTTAAAATAATCATCCAAAGAAAAGTGAGCCAGGCTGAAAATTCATTCGTCTGTTCGAGTAATTGTTCGTTCAGAATCACGTCAATCATCTCATTCTGGTTTAATCTTAAAGGGACAGTACACCCACAAATGAAAATTCTGTCCATGTTACTCGCTCTCGAGTTTTTCCCAATTTGTATAAATCTGGTTGTTTCGATGAACAAGGAGAATGATATTTGGAAGAATGCTTGTGACAGTGATTTTGGTCACCATTGACTACCATAGTAGCAAAAAATACAGTGGTGGTTATATGTGTTTCCTACGTTCTTCAAAGTATTTTGTCCGACTATGGGAGTCAATGGCTGCCAAGGAGTGTTTGGTCATAAGCATTCTTCCAAATATCTTCCTTCGTGTTCAACAGAACAAAGAGATTCATACAGATTGGGAACAACTCGAGGGTGAATAAACAGAATTTGAAAGGATGAAAGTGCAGACGGATGATGTCATGAGTGAAGCAAACCGCTGTTCCTGCGAGGGGTCAGAGGTCACTCCACGGCCTCACAGCTCTGGAGTTTGATCTTAAAGACGCTGATGTGCAGGTGAGCGGCGATCTCGTTACAGACGCTGAAGCAGTAACGCACCAGATCCAAGAGAGACAGAATCTGAGCGAGAAAAGCACACGCTCGCTGAAATGAAACGGAGGAAATTATGTGCAGGAATATTCCAGGGAATGAATCTTACCAGAGAAATCCACAACACCAGATATTCATCGATGAAGCTGTTGAAGTATTGATCCAGAAACAACAGTCCGGGACCAAGAAAGGCCACGTCATAAAGGTGCATCTCACTCTTGGTCATATGAGCCACCTGCACAACACACAAGCGGCTTTAAACACGGCGTACACGTGAAGAACACACACACGACAGGTCAGACACTCACCACCAGTTTATTTGTGATTTTAGCCGAGACGAAACCAAAGGCCAGAATATAAAGACAAGGGTGTTTCTCAAAGAGCTGCACGGCGGATTTCTTATGAATCATCATGGCCAGGACGATGACGGAGCCGATGTGCAGGACGGGAGATAACACACTCGTACCCTAAAACACACACGAGGTGTTGACAAGCCTCCAGTTTTATGGTATTTTCTGTTCATGCACTTTTTCTTTATGTACATACCGCTATGGTGGATCCGTTTTTCCCAACGCCGCCCGTGAATATGACTCTGAAGTAATTGATACATGAGAAAACAACTCCCAAAAATGTACAAAGCGCTGGAATTATTTTCATTTGGATGCTTATTATGGGAACCTGTCAATTGCAAGAAAATGAACAAAAAAACAACAAATGTAGGATTATTAAAAGAAATATATTTTATCATATTTTTTAAATGTATATCAATTGATGTTTTTATGTATACAAATATTTTAAATAAATATTTTAGTGTATACGACTAATATTATATATATACATTTTTATATATATTATTATTACATGTTATATTGTTTATTTTTATTTATAATTTATAAATGTATGTATATTGTTCACTTATTTGATATTTTTATTATATATTATATTGTCTATATAGACTCTACCTAGATGAATCTGGATTATTAAATATATATATAATTAATTCTTAATTGAATTAATCTATAAAATTGAATAAAAATCTATATTTTTATGTTTACAAAAGTTAAAAGAATACAAAATGTAGGATATTTAAACATGATGTACATTACATTCACCCATAGTTCTAGTTTTGAGCAATTTTGGTGTATGCTTTTGTCATTATATAATTAATCTATATATTGTATATGTTGCTGTACAAGATTCATAATTTTATTTAAGTTTTTGTTTATAATTATCATTTTAGTGCTTTAAACTTATTTCAGTTTATTTTTGAGACAACTTATCAGTTTTTCATGTAGTTGAAGTTTTTTCCAATAATTTTCAGGTCAATACTTTACGAATAGAATCTCTTCAAATACAAAATATGACATATATAAGAGACATATATATAAGAATATAATGCAGATATAATGCGACTAATGTTGTTATGCAGAACAGTTATGATTGTTGTTGTGTTATAATCATACGACAGACAGACGTCATACAGCACAGAGCGACACACAATCGTTTAATGTGTAGCTGAATTACCGGTGACTGCCAGAAAGCCGACCCGCCCACAGCAGCCAGTAAATACATGAGAATTATGAAGATCTGAACTTCTGTAACATCAATACTGAGCAAAAGAGAGCAGTTAGATCAAACAAACACACACACAAACACACAATCACCACACAATTAGCATCAATGGTCACAGGAACTGGAGTCACTCCGCTTCAAAGTGTGACCGTGAACTGAATTGATTGGATTTGAATTTAAAATCTTCATCAGCGCTTAAGGTTATTAGTGATTTCAGCCTGTGCGCGGAGAGCAAGTAGCTGATTGGTGCTTTGCTCGCATTAGTCAGCCAGAGTCCCATTCGATTGGCCGGTCGTGCCGGATTTACCGTTATGTTCCAAAAGTTGGGCCCGACTGTGGATGTAAACGTCTGTAACAACGCTAGACAGATCTGCAGTTCTGTGACATCTAATCTGCTCGCAGGACAGCGACATATACACGACAAATGACAGGGTATTCATGTCAAACGATAGGGCTGTCAAACGATTAATCGCATCCAGAATCAATGTTTGTGTTAACACAATACATATCTGTTTACTGTGCATATACATTTTCTATTTAAAAACACAAAACATACACACACTTGTCTGTATATATATATATTGTATATATTCAGAAAATATTTACATGTATTCATTTATATTTACAAATAATTGATATTCTAAATAAAGATTTACTAATTGTAATATTTAATATGTTTATTAAATGTATGCATTCATGTGGATGTGTTCATAAATACAAAATTAATATGCACGGTACACCGACATATATAATGTAAAATACAAATAAAATAAAACAGAAGCTTTTTCTCTGGATGCGATTAATCACGATTAATCCTTTGACAGCCCTAAATTTAACATTAAATTCACACTTTAAAATGAAAATATGTGAGAAAGAATATGTGTTTTGAATACTTACATGCCGATGCGCAGAGTACCAGAGACGTACGTCTGCCAGTGAGCACAATAAAACATGAACATGCCCGAGAAACAGCAGAAAAACATCCAGTCAGGGTGAGTTCCCAGCTGTACGGCTATACTGGTGCCCAGTACCACAAACACTGAGTCACAGAGAGAGACAACACGTAAGATTAACATTTCTCTCTATTTTTATTTTAGTGTGAAATGTTCACCTGTGGAGAGGGAATCACAGCCGTGGTCAAACAGCTCCCCCAGTGGAGAACTGCTGTTAGTGCGTCTGGCCTGTTTTCCGTCGATGGCGTCCAATGACTGATAGACAAACAACCCCACGGCACACAGCAGATACGCCCAGAGAGGAGCCTGTGAAGCACATTTTGTTGATTTCCGTGATCCGATGTTGTCACAGATCTAACAGCATGAGGCTGAAGGTTGTGGTACCTGCTCAGTAGCAGTGGGACAGTAATACACCAGCACCAGCGTGGTGAAGATGTTGGTGGCCAGACCCACGATGGTGATGAGGTTGGGCGCGATCCAGGGCGGCATTCTGTGGACGAGCCACTCCCAGTATCGCTGCATGCTGGGTTCCAGCAGGGAGTGTCCCGAGCTGCTGTATCGATGCTCCTCCAGACGCTTCAGCTGGTGACGGGACAGAACCGGCTCCGGCAGCTCGAACAGACGTCGCAGGATGCCCGGGGCGAACCAGCACGACGAATCCACGCCCCGGCCGCGACCCCCACTCCGCTGGCCCTGTGGCCTCTTCAGCCCACTCATCCCCCACAGCCAATAGCAGCCCGAGTCTGAGCCTGACTCCGCCCACTGTCCTCCCACAGAGCCACAGCGGGATGACGAGACGGACTGAAAGTAGAGAAATCGTTTCAAAAGGTCATAATAAGGAGAATATGATTTTAAGGTATTTAAGTTCATCCGTTCCACCAGTTGATAGTTGAGAGGAAGCACCAGACCACGCCCCTCATCCACAAGCCACGCCTACCTCACTGTTGTGTTGACACATGGTAAGATCATTTCACTCCAGTGCAAAACATTTGAACATTATTCAATGATTTAAAGCCGGTTAATGGACAGGCTTTTACATAAATTAGTTATATTTTTCATTAAAATATCATATTATTCCAGAAAGAACACATACTCTATGAAAATGTTAATTTAACAGTACAATGCTGTAAATATGATACACGCACACACAAAGTATCATGGTACTGTTTGGAATCATAATTATATTAGTTTATGTCAAATAAAGAAAGATAACAAATAACGTCAATGATATTGATAATGCCTTTCAATGTGTTAATTAGCTTATTATTATAATAATCGAGTATTTATGCGTTTAAAAAATAGTTGTTAGTTTAAAAAATAGTTATTTGTTAGTTGTGTCACTGGTGGTCTGTCGGGGTCTCTAGGCCGACTCGTTCTAGTTCTAGTCCTGGTTCGGGGTTCGAGTCCTGGTCCGGTTTCATCGTTTGACAAGTCGTCTGCGTCACTCACCCGATAACTGCAGATAAACTCCGAAATCCTCAGACAGAACACGAGCTGTCCGTTCAGTCCACTGCAATCCTGAAGTTTCGGTTCCGCCGGGTCCCGGTCCGGTTAGCGCGAGCTGCTAACGCAACGCCGCCGGTCACTTCCGGCGCAGCTCAACGCCATACGAGAGGGATACAGCTACTCCACTGGGCATGCGCACTTCACTACCGCATCATTTTTGTAACGCTGAAAACAGTTGATTCATATTTTTTATATTAGTAAGTTTATGTTTAGGGTCGAGTTAGGTGTAGGCGTTGGCTAATGTTATTTCTTGTAATTACATGGCGAGATTTTGCACCACTTCCGGCCGTAGCTGTATACCTTCTAAGCAACAACCCGGAGGCGCGCCAGTAGCGTCACGGAGGCGCAGGGGCGCGCAGGCGAAGAGATGACTCGAGCGCCTCGTGATGCGCGGATGCTGCGCATGAGAAATGTTAACAGAGCGCCCAAGAAAACATTTTCACGTCGAGATTCATCTATAACTTTTCATTTAACACTTTAGGAAATAAAGCGACAGTGTAACTCATTAGATTCAAGGAATGTTATCTTAAAATACAATTTTTATAGACTTCTGTAAAGTAAAATAATGTTAATTGTGTAAAACAATACTTGTTTATGTTGGCGTGGTGGACAATACTTATTGTGCTGTCTCCATTATTTATGCATATTAGAATTATAGTATTATCATATCGTATTATTAGTAAAAGTTTAAAGAAATATGAATAATGATCTAATATTTGTTACATGATTATTTTCATTAATTAATATTAATTTGTACTTTTAATTTAACCGTTGCAGCACATTTACATTATATAAATAAAACGTTATATTAGTATTTAGGTATATTTTCTGTTTATTTGTTTATACTTGTATACATTTGTTTAAAGCCTATATATAGAGTATAGAGAGTGCATAAAATGTCAATACAACCCATTCGAATAAATGCTTAATCTTTTTTTTAAAGTGATGAAACAATACCACATACTAAAATAACTCAATGCCCCCCCCTCTCTCTCTCTCTTTATGGGTGGAGCGTTTTATTTCATTTCTCCTCGTCATCAGTGAGAAAAGGCAGAAGTTTATGAGAGACTTTCCTCTTGAGTTGATGCTGAAGCTCAACCCGCAGAACTTTAATACACACAAACACACACAAACACACACAAACACTTTTCTTTTGTTTTCGTTTTCTTGACGCGCATGCACGTGAAACCAGGAACATTCTCCCGTTTTTCTTTTCTTTCTTGTTTTGGGAGTCGCTTCATGTGTGTTTGCCTGGAGAAAGGGATCTGCGGGACATCTCCTCCGTAAGGATCCACAGAAACACGCCGACCGTCTTTAAATCAGGTATTTGATTGTGTGTTTTTCACTCTTGTTTTGTTTAAATGCGAAGTTTGATGCGTTTAGTGGAACGTTGGCAGCTGACGTCATCGCGTAGCCCCGCCCCGCATCTATTGTTCCACAATTACATGTTGTGTGTTTGCATCATGCTGTGAGATGTGATGGAGTTTAGCAAGTTTACTCTTGAAATCAATAAATAGGAAATAAAATAAAAACGGCAAGATTTCACGGACTTTTAAGCATATTTCAGAATCTAAATATTTGTAAACATTAATAGAACTGGGTTCATTATTTCAATATTATCATGTCAAATAACATATCTATTTATATCTATTTAATATGTAAATAAAACGTGTTATAGGATTGACAACATTCAAGGTTTTCTTGAATCGACTGATGTGTTAATAGAATTTAAGATGAAGAAAAGACTTAAACAGCTAAGATAATATAGTTAACTGTTTAATTTAGTACAGTTTATAGTTTAAAATAAGATAATAGTTTAGTTTTAATTTGATTTGTTGATGTGGACAGCATGTTTCTCTGTGTATTTATACACCAAACCAAAAAGTTAATGAACAGACTGAATCATTTCTGCCAAACACAGCTCGGCTTTTATGATCATTTGTGTTTTTCCAAACCCTCAGCCACAGACAGAAACATGTTATTAAAAGGCTTTTTCAAAATGGAACCACAATAAAACTGCAAATACTCAATATTCACACATATTATCATTTTATTACATCAGAATATAGACGAAATTACATCTCACAGAAGCTCATCTTTGTTGTCTGTTGTGTGTTTAACTGAATTCTTCTGATATAACGTTTAATAGATCTGCATCCAGACCGGACTGATTGGGTGTGTGCCGGTAACTATGGCGACCAGAGGCCACGCCTCCAGCTCATTAATGAGTAACCACACCAAAGAGCGAGTGACTATGGCCAAGGTGACGCTGGAGAACTTCTACAGTAACCTCATAGCCCAACACGAGGAACGAGAAATGAGGTGCGAAAACATGACGGTACACAAACACAAACTGAAATATAACCAACAAAGTCATCAACACCGTTCTGTGCACAGGCAACAAAAACTGGAGAAAGTTATGGATGAAGAAGGACTGCCTGATGAAGAGGTGACACACACACGCACACATCAAACACACACACACTTTACACACGCAAACGCGTACAAAATACCCCCACACACACACACACACAGACACATACACACAAACAAAAACACACACTCATATCAAGCATACACACACACACACACACACACAATCACACAGACATCAAACACGCACACACACCAGCAAACTCACACACACATCAAACACACACATCAAACACACACATCAAACACACACATCAAACACACACGCACGTAAACAGGTACCAAATACACACACACATGCATGCACCTGCATGCGCACACACACAAACACACACACACACACACACACACACACATCAAACCCGTACACACCACCAAACACACACCAAATATATACACATGCATGCACCTGCATGCACACAAACACATACCAAACGCACATACACACATCAAACACGTACACACCACCAAACAAACACACATCAAATACACACCAAATACATACACATGCATGCACACAAACACATATCAAACACACGCACATATACACATCAAACATGTACACACCACCAAAAACACACCTAACAAACACACACATACACACACAAACAAACATATCAAACACGTCTTTAAATGGGTGAGTAGAGTTGTGTGTTGTGCTTCAGAAATGTGTGCGGCGTTCTCAACACGCTCGCAAAGAGACCGAGTTTCTCCGTCTGAAGAGAACCAGACTGGGTTTAGATGACTTTGAGTCTCTGAAGGTGATTGGACGAGGAGCGTTTGGAGAGGTGAATATGAACCCACGTGTTTGAAACTACACAAATGATTGTGAAACATGGATGAAGATATTTGTGTTTCTGGTGCGGTCAGGTGCGTTTGGTGCAGAAGAAAGACACGGGTCACGTGTACGCCATGAAGATTCTCCGTAAAGCCGACATGCTGCAGAAAGAGCAGGTGACTCACGCTGAACACGTCATTATCATCAACAAATACATATACAGTATGCGTTTCTTCTGAAGATATTTAGAAGAATGTCAGATCTCGCGCCCCCATTAGACTCCCACAGTGGACTCAGTGGAGGACGAGATCTGACATTCTTCTAAATATCTTCCTGTGTGTTCAGCAAAACTGAGACATTTATACAGGTTTGGAACACTCTGAGGGTGAGTAAATGATAACAGAATTTTCATTTTTGGGTGAAGTGTCCCTTTAATAAATGTGTGTGTGTGTGTCTTTGTGTCAGGTGGGTCACATCCGTGCGGAGCGAGACATCTTGGTGCAGGCAGACAGTTTGTGGGTGGTGAAGATGTTCTACAGCTTTCAGGATAAAATGAATCTCTATTTGCTGATGGAGTTTCTGCCCGGAGGTGACATGATGACCTTACTGATGAAGAAAGACACGCTGACTGAAGAAGAGACTCAGTTCTATGTGGCTGAAACGGTTCTGGCTATCGACTCCATCCATCAGATGAGCTTCATTCACAGAGACATCAAACCAGACAACCTGCTGCTCGACTCAAAGGTCACTCACACACCCACTGCACACAGGAAGTGACTCAATGGTCCACTTCCTGTGCCTTCTTCTGCTTTCGCTCGACTACTGTGATTGGCCGTGAGGCGGTTTCATCACAATTCATGTGTGTGTGTTTAGGGTCACGTCAAGTTGTCTGATTTCGGTTTGTGCACGGGACTCAAAAAAGCTCATCGGACTGAGTTCTACAGGAACCTGAGTCACAGTCACTCCAATGATCTGAGTGAGTGACGCAGGTGTTGTCGTGACGACGCATTTGCCACAGTCGTCTGTGATATTATACTAATGTTTTCTCCTCTCAGCGTTTCAACACATGAACTCCAAGAGAAAAGCAGAGACGTGGAAGAGGAACAGAAGACAGCTGGTACGTGATCGTGAGAGCGCCGTCAATCATTGTCGGCTCACAGGAAATGATGCCTTGTTTTGCTCCGCCCCTTTCAGGCTTTCTCCACCGTGGGGACGCCGGATTACATCGCGCCAGAGGTCTTCATGCAGACTGGATATAACAAGCTCTGTGATTGGTGGAGCCTGGGCGTCATTATGTACGAGATGCTGATCGGTACGACGAAAATTAAGTAGACGTTCAGATTGAGAGTAAAAATAAATGTTAGCGATAATGTGAATTTTGGACCTGTGCTCTGCTTATTAAAGATGTTGTTTCCATAGAAACAACTATCTAAGGTTAATATTACTTTTTATTCATACATTAAAATATTAATTTAATTCAATTTATGAATAAGTTAATTTAAGTTAAATTGTTAAGTAATGTGAAATTAAATTAAATTTACTTTGGCTAACATTCTTTCAAAGTCGTCAAAATTGGTTCTTGCAGTAATGTTAAATGACCGTTTTTCAAAATTGTATGTATTTCTAAACATTCTGAAAGCGTTACGTCCTTGGTAAAACTTTAAAAAATATTCAGAATGAACCGTTGACATCATTGTGTTGTGTTTTCACAGGTTATCCTCCGTTCTGCTCTGAAACTCCTCAGGAGACGTACAAGAAGGTGATGAGCTGGAAGGAGACGCTGGTGTTCCCGCCGGAGGTGCCGATCTCGGAGCGAGCTAAGGAACTGATCCTCAGGTTCTGCTGTGAAGCTGATCATCGCATCGGAGCGGCCGGCGTGGAAGAGATCAAGAGAAACGCGTTCTTTGAAGGGGTGGACTACGATCACATCAGGTCTGACGCATTGTGTGTCTTTGTGATTGAGTCTTTGTGGTTTATTAAAATGGTTGCTTGGTGTCACATGAGGGTTCTTCACAGAGAGAGACCTGCTGCCATCCCTATCGAGATCAAAAGCATTGATGACACATCAAACTTCGACGAGTTTCCAGAGTCTGACATCCTACAGCCAACACGTGAGTCTACACTAGCATACTGCCCACTATCAACTCCATTACCGTGATAGCACACATACATCAGATTTACATCTGCAAAATGTCTTTGTTTGATTGTTTACTCATCTGCTGTCAGACGTCATTTAGACGTCTATAAGATCTCTGATCTATGATTTAGAATGTAATTTTTATAATGCTGCGTTCCCACCAGAGGCGAATGAACGCGCGAGTACTTCACTTACATTTTAAGTCAATCCAAATACACGATAGGATATCCTGTGGCGCGAATTGAGTGTTTCGGGCGTTTTACTCTATTTGAGCTATGTATGTATATATATGTACACGAGACTGGAGCCGCCTGTCAGAAGCCCCTCCCATGACGCACATTCACGTCTGTTGTGGAGCGAATTTCACGCGCAAATGAAGCGAGTAAACTCAAATTGTTCAAGCGTCCATCTACGCACGATTTATTTGCGCAAGTCGCGTTTGGTGGGAACGCCCTAGAAGACTTTTAGCAGATGTTTTTGTAAGTCAGATGTTTTCCAGATCTTTAGCAGACGTCTTACAGACGTACCTGCACTACCTGCGCTATCCATCTGTTCTTTTGATCTATTTAGTAAGCATACTTAAAAATGGCGTTATGATGTTTTATGCTATATCCTTCACGCATAAACAGAATGTGATGTTATAATAATCATGTTGTGGAGTAGCTTGAATATTTGTCTGTTGTCTTGTGCAGCGCCAGCGGTTGCCAGCACTCATCCTGAGTCTGACTATAAGAACAAGGACTGGGTTTTCATCAACTACACCTACAAACGCTTCGAGGGTTTGACAGCCAGAGGAGCCATTCCATCATACATGAAGACGGGCAAAAGATGAACCTCCTTCCATCTGATCTTCATCGGCTGATGCTACCAAACAAAAGATTTTCGCTCTTCTACGTTAAAAACGCGTTTGCACTGCTGGATATTTCTGTCGTTTGATTTTCATCAGAATGTAGTTTTCTTTGTAACAGCGGAAACTGTTTTTTTATATTCTTCTAAACTCTTCATGTCTTCAGTGATGATTTATTATTTGCTTTTATACAAATATATATATATATTGTGCCTTGTAACTTTATATTTGAAAAGAAACTCATGCTGGATTTATTTCGTGCTTTTATTCTGATTTTATTGACAAATTCTGGGTGGAAGCCCATGGATGCATAGCAGATGTATGTTTGATGCACTCAAGTGTTATAGTTCTTTTGCATGCGTATGTCCCTTTCAATCTTGTTTTGAAGCTTCTTTTTTTGGTTATGTAGCTTTGTGACAGATAAATTTGACTGGTACTGATTTGACTTTCAAAGGTACAGACGGTCACTGGGTACAGCGCTATAAACCTGCCAACAAAACAAGCATTTACGCTTTGTGAACACATGGTCATGATGTTTGCGGTACACTTAATAATGTCATGTATAAAAACCACAGGTCTTGTGTCCTGATGGACTCTTCAAACACTTTCAACATGTTTTGATAACTTTGCTGTTCAATGTCTAGTGCTGGATTTTTATAAAGATATTTAACCCAGCTGTAGTTCTTTTAGAAGGATGTTGTTTGTCGGATGAACATCTCTTCAGTATTAGGGTTGTGGACATGCAATAAAAACCTGTAGACGCCCAAGTTTGTCTCATTTTTAAATGCTACATTTGAAAGTTACGAAGAGACATCAGATATTTTGTCGCTGTCAGGCAAACCTTGTGCTTCCATATTTTTGTATTATTATTTATTACTTTTGGTCACCCATTTTCTTTTGCAAGTATTTTATAACATTTTAAATAATTCATCACACATATTAAACAAAATATAGATTTATTTTTAAATTATTTAAATTGGTTTCGGAGACATTTCCACCCAACAGTGCCTATCGTCACTTTATAATTCAATTTATCAAACACTTTTCTCCAAAGCAATTTAAGTTATAATAGTCAAGACAAAACGCACTCTTTACCTCAAGAGACACGAATGTTTGTTTTTGGTTTTATGATAATCGGCTTCCAATTAAAGTGTAGTCATTTCAGTTCAATTCTCCACGCTTTTGCATGTTTACATCCGTTCTTGCACTTTTTTCAAACTAGTAAATTAATGAAGAACATGCAGAAATGAATGAACCCTATTAAGCAATTTATTTATTACTTTTGGTAACCCATTTTCTTTTGCAAATATTAAAAAAAAATATTTACAAGATATATTTTTTAGTATTTTATTTGAATTATTTTAATCCTTTAAATTGGTTTCGGAGACAACATTTCCATCCAACAGTGCCTATAGTCACTTTATAATATTTATCAAAAGAAATTTATGTAAAATAATACAAAACTATTAAGTTTTACTCACTCTTTACCTCAAGAGACTCAGAGTTTGGTTCCAAAATGAGATAACACCGTTTAAAAAAATAATAAAAAAATATTTTTTTTTTTCTTGTGCAGTCCAATCAATATCAATCAAACTGCAGTTGGTTTGAATTATTTTGAGGCAAAAAAATACAGCTAACTGACACAATAAAACCAAAAAACAACGTTAACATAATAAAAAACATGAGTTATCTCATTTTGGAACAAACCTCTTCAAATGTTTGTTTTATGATAGTCGGCTACCAATTAAAGTGTTGTAATTTCAGTTCCATTTACCACGTTTTACATCCATTCTGGCACTTGTATGAATGAACACTGAAAAGAGGGGTTCTGTCTTTAGTTTACTGTTTGTTCAGGGAAGAGAGGGGCGGGGCCGTTCAGACGATCCAACTCATCCACCTGCGGAGTGGGCGTGGCTCCGGGTCTCACAGTCCCCTCCCCCAAGGCCGTGATGAGGTTTGGAACGCTCCTGCTGCGCACGCACTGGAAATCCACGTGTCTGCTCTTGCCCTCCTCTTTCTCCCAGGACAGCTGAATGAACGGACGCTGGACGTAGCTGTAGATGACCTCTGACCTCCCACCTGGACGCCGCTTCACCTTCTCTTTGCAGGTGGGGTAACCTGAGAGACGAGAGATGAGTTCACTGGAAGGTTCTGGAGACGACGGCGAAGCGTCTGACCGTGTGTGTGTTCACCTTCAATCCCGATGCGTATGTTTTTAAGGCCTCTCTCCTTCAGCATGGCTTTGGCGACGTCTCTGTTCTCGATGAACTTGAAGAAACGGAAGAGCTTGGTGCTGTACGAGACTACAGACGCAGAAAAACACGCTGTAAACAATCACGTGTGTGTATAAATGAAGTGTGTGTGTCAGGTACTCACTCAGTGAGGTTTCCTCGCCCAGCGGTGGAGGATTGTCACGGTCCCAGTCGACGGTATCATCGTCCGTGAGAACCACGATGCGACACTCTCTCTCTCCATCCTGAGCGCTCGACACCATCGCCGGAAGAAGCAGCTCCTCCAGAAACGCCTGAAACTGCCGCCGAGCGCCGTCATTGGACAGCTCATGCAGGAGAGCGCCTGATTGGACGAAAACTTTGTGGGTTTGATCGTGTGTTTTTTTATGCCTGCGAATGCGTGTATTTATGACTCACTGAGGTCTCGGCATCTGACGGTGTTGCAGTCGAAGTTTATACACAGATAATCGCAGGCTTCCCGTACTTCAGCCACAGATACGCCCTCAGGACAGTGCAGCACCCCGAGCCGATAGTAATCCTGAGAGACACACACCTCTGCCATGTTTAACACATTCAAGACGGATCAATAGAGAATGAAATGTGTTTGAATATGTGTGAAGACGCACCAGAACGATTCTGAAGATGTTGGCACCGATGCCCTCTGCGATCTCGTATTCCCCTTTAGAGTTGGGTCGTGTGAAACTGTGCCGACGCGCTCGACCAAACATTCTGGAAAATACACGCTCAATTGAATAAAGTGAAATGAATAATAAATAAATGAATATAATAGAAGGTAAATCAAATAAAGTACAGGCACAGAAAATTGTTTAAATTAAATTAAATCGTTTAGATAAAAAATAACTAAAACTGAAATCAAAAAAATGATTAAACCTTAAAAGTAAAATAATATCTGCAGACATAATAATATGCACATAACAAAAACTGAAAAACAAAAAATTGCAAAAATAAATAAATAAAATAAAATACATTTTGTTGCAGCTGTTTGCCAATAACGTAAGCAAATAATATTGTTTTTCTTTTATGATGGGTGTAAAAAAAGGTCGTGTGTTCAGTACCTTCCTAACACTGTATCGGGGTAAGCGCTAAATACTGCAGGATCCACCACAAAACGAGTCCCATCGACCACCAGTGTGACCCTGTCGTGTGATAATGGGCGTGACTGTGAAGGCCACACCTCCTTCGGGGCATCAGCCCCGCCTTCTGCTCCCGCAGACATCCTCCAGTCTGCAGATAAAAACATCAAATTATTTTTATAATCTTGTTTTGCTTTACAGTAATAGAAACGATATCTCGGGTTTACCTGAGTGTTCCTGATCTTCTGTAGACCTGATAAAACAGTCTGTTTGTTTAAAAGAATGTGGCCATATGGTACACGTGACCTTATAAACTCCTTACAGACGTCTGACTGGCACACGTCCGGTTTAACCCCACAGACACCCACTCTCCGGTCCGACCCGGTCTAAATGATCATAGATACACCAAAGTACGGTCTAAAAGAGCATCATACCGTCACACATATCCTGAAATATTTTGTACATAAATACAATAAATCATGACATGGTATTACATTTAATATTGTTAATCCTACGGTACCTTAAAACTCACCTTTATATGATTTAAACTTCTACAGCAGCATCAGCTATAGATTAGTACTTTTGTGTAAAGACTCGATTCCCAATAGCTCGTGAAAATAAAACTGAACACCGTCTATTTTTGGAGTGGTTTTGTTTGTCGATTCAAACAACGCAGTTTTTGAACAACATTTTACTCACCAACTAGAATCTAACGGGGACGCGCGGCGCGCGACAGGCGCGCTCGCGAGTGAACATAATCCTGCACTTGATCCTGAGGCCGCTGAGGAGCGCGCGCAGAGCTGCTGAGGTAAAAGTTTACATCTGTGACGACTCATTTACACCAGCGGAGTTTATAAAGAAAAAGGTTTGATTTGAAAAGTATTATTAAAATGTAAAAGACAATAGTGATGTGTTTAAATTCTGACGTGTAATCTAAAGTTAGCAAAGAAATATCACTAGATATGAAGCGGTTATAAAAACACGATGTTTGATATTCAACAACGACACGCAAAATAAATAAGGAAACAGTTTTACATTTTAGAATAAATCAACTCTATTTACTTTTAGCACTTAACAATTTTGCATATTGGTCTGCAAAGCAGTTTTACAGTCAAACATATTAGCACAGAAAATAAAGACATAAGGAAATACATAGAATACATGGTATTATTGCAATTGGTAGGGGACTGTTAAAAATAACATCCATCATTTTTTGGGGTCAAACTTTACTTCTATCAATTTTGTGCATGTTTCCATTAATAAGTAAATTATAAACCACAGCTAAATCCTGGATTAAAGCATTTTAAGAAGAGCAAAAGCGCATTAAAATACTGTAATGCAGGTCAAGCTGTGGTTTATCATGGTCATTTGCCAAGTTAAAGCTGTAATTGATGTTTATAGTTGAATGTTTGACCAGTCAGGTTATTTTTGTCATTTAATTGCAGATGTAATCAAACTGACTTGAACTACAAGTTCATTAAACGCTTTTAATGCACACCTTTCAGCCAATCAGAATCAAGTATTTTAACAGACCATGGTATGAAAAAAAAGATTATCAACGATAACTTTACACACTTTTGCAGTACTGGCTTCATAAAACTCCAAATAACCGAATGGCGTCTCTCTGGTTCAACCAAAGTCCTCATTACACTTGGCAGCGTGTCACGTCTAGTGGAGATGTTGTTGTGTTTCTCTCTCTGAACACAGGCTGTCCTTTACGTTCATTAAGAATGGATGCGGAGTTTCTCTCGAACACGTCGAGGTCCATGCGCAGGGCTTCGGCCATCTCTGCTTTTGTTGTGGACACAAACTGGCTGTCGCTGGCCAGACTCTTCAAACCTCCAGCAGAAAGAGTCTGAAACACAGAAAACAATTTGAATCCCTTGACAGACAATGAAAACGGTGTGTCTCTAACAGACGTGTTACCTCTAGAATGAGGAAGTCAGCTGCACTGACAGGACCAAACTGGGTCGATGAACTGATGCATGATGGGAAGTGACGTTCACACCTGCTGGACCAAGAGAAAGCTTCGTCATCTTCATCAAATCATTTTTTTTTGCTGGACTTTTGTTACGTCCATCTATTGCACCATCGCACTCACCTCTGTCTGCTCCTATTATCGTTTGTGTTGTTGTTATTAAAGTTAGTGTGTGTCAGGTATGAAGGTGAGCCGGGCGAGGCTTCGGTCTGCTCTGCTCTGCTGTCTGCGATCTGTAGGGGGCGCTGGCTGGTCACCTGGGTGGGCATGGGTGTTCCTCGCTCCATAGAGAATGGATTCACATGGTTACCAAACAGGCCACCCGCTCTCTGAACGCACAATGCGAGACATAAGAGAGGATAAAGCTGGTTGTACGTTAAACTCAAATCTTTCTCTACCCACCCTGTAGATGCCCTCCTCCGCGGCTTCATCCATGGCTCTATCCATGTCCTCGTCATTGAGAAGATCTCCAGAGATCGCCCGCTGCAGTTCAGTAGCGGCTTCTTCCTCAATGCTCCTGAGACCCGCCTGAAAACAATCAAATAAATCATAACAGTCGGATCGCGCCTTTCGACGCAGTAAGAGACGAAGAGAGACGTGTCACCTGTATCTCCGTTGTGTTTTTGTTCTTCTTATTCGGCCGATATCCGTAATATTCCTCCTGTCGCTTCATGAACTTCCTGAAATGGTCCTGGATCAGGAACGTGGCGTAAAACTTTCCCACCGTGACCTCATCATCTACAACGAAGAGAAATTGATGATCTAACGGCCGTGTTATTACCGCAGATGACTTTATTGGCATGATCTCTGACCTCCGATCGGTGGAATGACCTGATCCAGCAGCTTCATACTGGTGCGCTTCCATATCTTCTTAATAATCGCTCGCAGCTCCTCATTGGCCTGCTCAAAATTACCTTCGGTTTTAATTTTCAGCGCCGTGCGCACCAGAGAGAATAGAGTGGCGTTAAACGTCACTGTTCCGTCGCTGTTGAGCGGCATGTTCATGGAAATGAGTCTCTGGAAACAAACATGACAACAATTAGCAATGTGAATAAATGGATTTGTTTTTTTTGTGCGATTATAATTTGTCTCACCTTGCAAGCGACACGATGAGGGCAGAACTTTCCGAACCCAAGAGGTGGCTGGATTCTCCTCAGCAACGTCACAACATCTAGATGTTTAATGCGCCCCCTTCAGAACAAACATCATGTTACGTTTTTCAGCATGTATTGCTTTTGTTATCGCTCATAGTTAGTAGGGATGTAGTGATTCACTCAGCTCACCATGCGTTTCACGATTCTGATCTCACGATATGGTTTATTTTCGCAGAATGAGTTGGGACGAATTAGAGATGAACGACTTGCATTATTTCTCAAATGCTGCATATTTCTAAGTCAAATAAAAATAAATGTTATGACAAATGACAGAACTAAACTGCAATTTTAAAACAAATTAAAATATGAATTAAAAAAAATAATCTTTAACATAAACAAACTAAGACTTTTTTCTGTGCTTTTCTTGGGTTTTTTACATTTAAGAAATATCAGTATGTCCACGTTTAAGTTTGCCGTAAACACAGCGGCCCCCTGCTGTTTAAAACATGTATTGTGATTCAGTTCACATCCCAAACAACTTGAATCATCGCATATTATAATCACAGTGAATTGTTCCATCCCTAATAGTTACTATTAGTGATAGCGTAAGAATCAGAAAACGCTATGATCACGATACTTAAGCACCAAGACGAATTGATTTAAAACATTTTATGACATGCTTAGTCCTGCGATATTATATTTTGATTTATTATCTTTTTTTCCAAGTGCGAGATCGTTGTTAAATTCATTTATTGCTAATTCAAGGTTTTAAGGTCTGAAAAATTTGATAAAAAAGGTTTTAATTTAAAATTGTTAAGGAAACAATGTTATTTGTTTGAAGTTTTTGTAAACCAAATCTTATTGGACTTTTGTTTATATACTTTTAAAATAAAGAACAATACACTACTTTTAAATTTATTATTGTATTTAACGCTTAACGATGGGATTAATCACAGAAAAATCATGCGATACATGGGATTAGAAATTTGTATTTTTTTAATACAAACAGGTTTACGACTTTTATAATATGAAGGCATGAACCTCTCTTTTACAATAGAAAATAAATCATAGGCTTGATATCTTACGTGGCCTCTGGGTCGTATTCAGCCCAGATCTTCTTAAACTCGTCCAAATGATGCGGCCCCAGAATCGACCAATCACGGGTCAGATAGTCAAAGTTGTCCATGATCACAGCCACAAACAGGTTGATGATCTGCAAAAGAGCTAAATAAGTTACTTTCTCAAGCAAAAGAAAGAAACGAAAGTGGATATACCTACCAGGAACGCACACAGCATGTAAAAACTCATGAAGTACAAAACGGCAAATCCAGATCCGCAGGTGTACTCCTCTCCAGGCAGGTAATCAGACTTGGGGTCACAGCGCTGACCGTACAGACAGCCCAACATAACTTCCTGCCACTCTTCACCTGTGGCACTCCTGGACACACAAGTATCTCTTCAGAAACATACTCGGAAACACACAGACGCTGCGGTTGCATTGTGTTTTGGCAGCAGAGCATTCACACCTTCGGCTGACCTGAACAACAGCAGCACGGCCTGTGGAAATGTCTGGAAGTTGCTGTTGCGGTTGATCATGGATCCGTCTATTAGCGCGATTTTTCCAAACACCTGACGGAAAACACGCACGACATCAGATTTATATATGCTCGCGGATACACACATAATAAGTCAACGCGATTTACCTGCATGCCAATGACGGCGTAGATGAAGAACAACATGACGATGAGGAGCGCCACGTACGGCAAAGCCTGTAAAACAATAATTTCAGTTGATGTCGTCAGCAAAAACCAATGATGTCACAACACTGCTCTCTATGTATACTGTTAAAATTTTCGTTTGTGTTTTTTTGTATATTTCGCTCGTTTGAACGAAGTCTCTGAATTGTCAAAAAACGCCTCACAAAATGCTCGCTACGGATCCGAAAAACGCTGAAAATCTAACCTAGTAATTTACCCAGTCCAACGTGTGTTCGTATTTATTTTTTAACGTGCAGAAGTTACGTATGCAATTTTCGGACTCAACGTGAAATTTAAAACGTCATAATGACACAGTGGACAGTCAGACCTGAAATGATTTGATGAAGGTCCACAGCAGATTTCGAATCCCCTCGAAACGATTCAGCAGCTTCACCAGACGCATGACGCGGAAGAGTCGGAACAACGTGATGGACACGCTCATGTTCTCAGAGTCCTGAAGAGCCCACAGATGAATGAGTGAAACCTTCACACAACACCATCACAGACTCACTAATGCAGACAAACACGATGAATCTAAAACTTACGGCTATGACCTGCATGGGGTTCACTTCCTGAAAAGAGAGAAAACAGATCTGTTGTGTTATTGTTGTTGGATGGTGATGGCGTATAACGTTCACAGAGATGTTTGTGGATATTTACAGAACATCCAGTGAGACAGTACAATCCACCCTGAGCCGCGAGAGCCGCCTGAAAAAAAGAGAAAGGACCAATGTGAGGCACCGCCAAGAACACCGAGGGATTTAAATTTTATAATGATGTGAAATGAAGCATCTGACATGAGGAATGTGGGTTCATTGCTGGTTTATAACCCACTCATCTCACTGGAAACGTACATCAATTTCACTTAGTATGACGTCAACGATGCTGCCGACCACGATTACGAAATCAAAGACGTTCCAGGGGTCGCCGAAATAACCCTGTCAGAGAGAGAAGAAAATAGTTTGTGTCTCATTTTGCATACTATACGTCCTTAACCGTATTGGAAAATAGAATGAGTATGAATGTTATGTTCTTGACCGTTAAAGTCCCAGTGAAATTTTAAATTACGATTCTTATTTTTACGTGAAATATTGCAGCGTTCATTGTAATGACTATTCTATTCTAAATGACGTAAGTTAGATGGCTTGGGCGGAGCATCCGTTAACTCCTCCCCTTCAATAACAAAAGCAGTAAAGGCATAGTTTAAGAAGGCGAATTGAGACACAGCATCAGTTTCTTCAGCTACTTAAGAAAGTGTTTTAGGTGGCGATCCGAATCAACTTTTGCTCACCTTTGCTTTGAAGGCACCAACTTTGAGGATCATCTCCACCGTGAACAGGACGGTGAAGATGACGTTCAGCATGTCGGATAAATGAGTGATGTGATCCGATTGATTACAGTGCTGAGGGAAGGAAAACAAAACACGGTGAAACACATTCAGCACGCAACGATTTAACATTTGTCATCATTGTTTCTCACCTGCATTCCCAGACACATGGTGTTGAGCATGATGAGGAGAAACATCAGGTACTCAAAGTAACACGACGTCACGATGTACCACACCTGGTACTGATACGGGTTCTTCGGGATGTAGCATCTCAAAGGTCGAGCCTTCAGGGCGTACTGGACGCACTGGCGCTACAACAAACACATACATGCAAACATATGCATACATGTATGTGTTATGATATGGAGTCTTTATACATCGTGTGTCTGGTTTGTGGTACCTGGTTTTTATCCAGCTCACAGTTTTTAAACTCCTGCTCTCCCTGCTCCTGAAACGTGACGATAACAAAACCCACGAAGATGTTCATCATGAAGAAGGCGATGAGGATGAGGTAGACAATGAAGAAGATGGAAATCTCAATGCGGTTGTTGTAAACGGGGCCGACGTCCTCCAGGTTCGAGTCGATGGCTTTATACAACAACCTGTACAGACATTTTAATATGAAATCATTCATCTGTGACGACATGAGGGTATTTTCATATTTTGGTGAACTGTCTTTCTATACGTGCTTTGGCCAGCCTTCGAATGTTGAAACGGTGAAGAGCGCCAGCATGCCGTTCAGAATGTTATCAAAGTTCAAGTCGCTGTTGATCCACTCGCGCGTGCTGAGCACCATGTCGTGAAGAGCGTTCTCCTGATGATTTATGAACGTTCCTCTGAAAGCATCAAAGACAACATGGTTGACATTTCATTCAAACTCTTAGAAGTAAGATGAGCGAAAGTCCAGCCGTACTTGCATTCTGCCTCTGTCATTTTCAGCGGATCTGTACAAGCGTAAAATTTCCCCTAAAACATCACAAGAAACCATCAATTTCTCCACATATAAACCTAGTTTATAATCTAGAATTATAATAAGATTTGAACCTTGAAAAGCTGAACTCCAATGCAGGCGAACATGAAATCCAGGAGCATTGTGACTAAGACGATGTTGCCGATGGTCTTGATGGCCACAAACACACATGCTACAACATGCTAACAGACGACAAAGACAGACTGAGAAACACAGTACTCAATGTATATCTGAAAAATAAAAAGTTTGAGATGACTCACCTTAAGACCTTTAGCTCTGTTTATGGCTCTTAAAGGTCTCAGTACTCTCAGGACCCTGAGGATCTTAACTACTGAGATGGCACTCGACCTGTAGAGACCCATAAG
Source organism: Triplophysa bombifrons (assembly GCA_029783895.1). Lineage (NCBI taxonomy): Eukaryota > Metazoa > Chordata > Actinopteri > Cypriniformes > Nemacheilidae > Triplophysa > Triplophysa bombifrons. Next base: position 12,607,552 of record CM056472.1, read on the forward strand.
AATTTACACTTAAAAAAACCAAGTTTGACGTCCATCTTCAAACAAAGCAAAAATCATCCCTGTTGAAAGTTCGAGATGGTCCTGAGCTGGTTTAAGATAGTCCTTAACAAGCTCAGGACCAGTTTAAACCAGCACATGACACTCTTAGGACCAGCTCATGACCAGCTTAAACCAGCATATGACCAGCTATCATAGTTCAAAACCTGCCTAACCAGCATATTCTTGTTTTTTTTAGACAGGGATCTCCATTCAACGCTACAATGCTAAAGCTAAATGCTAAATGATTTAAGACTTTTGTTGATGTATAAGGTCAATTCCATGGCAAATGGTTTGATATTTTGTTATCTATTGTAATCTTGGAAAATTAATTTGGATTCAAATCTCACTCCATTCCCATGGACAACAGGGAAACGCCAACAACGATCAGGTCTAAGATGTTGAAGGAGTTTCTGCAGAAGGAGCCCTCGTGTAAGAAGGCGCCGTATGTGGTCATCTACGGCGGACAGGAGAACAAATCTCAGAAAGTACACCTCAAAACACAAGAAAAGCCCGGATCAGAACTCTGTGCTTACCTTCAGCACGATCTCTGCCGTGAACACAGAAGTGAAGACGATATCAGCGTAGGCCAGAACCTGCGGCACCCGAGAGGTTAAATGTGACATCAGGTGCGCATGGACAGATATGTGCATGGAGATCTCTTACCTGGTTCCTGAAGGACATGGGGTCGATGGGGTCCTCAGCAGCCAATGAGATGCTGCTGAGCAGAATGAAGAGGAGGATGATGTTGGTGAAGGTCGTGGCGTTGATGATGCGATGACAGAGCTTGCGGACCCTGAGTGGAGAGTCGGAAATAAACACAGATAATGAATTAGAAACCCCAACTTATTTATTTTATGTGAGAGAATGGCAGGTTTTACTTATTCTGCGGGCCGAAGATAAAGAAGGAACTGGCCTCGGGCATGGGCACGACCGTTTCCTTCAGCTGCAGGTCTGCCATTGGACGAGGCCGAGGGCTGGTGGGAATCTCTGGCTCCTCCTCTTCATCGTCGCCTAGGCAACGAGTGAGTGTCAGGCAGATGGACGGGAAAGGTTTGCACGTTTTCAAAAGTTGACTTTCTTGTGTGAACGCATTTGAAAAATGCCGTCCACCTCACCTGGAAAATCAGCCGGTGGAAACGGATCTTTAATCTCGTTCACGTTGGATTCGAATTCGTCCACTCTGAGCTGCAAAAACATGTGAAATGAACAAAATCAGAAGATTTTTTTTCTTCGATCTCTGTGTTTTTCTGGCTTTGGACGTCTTACTTTAGCTGTAGTGGGAATTCCTTCTATCTTGGCTCTCTGCTCAGCCAGTTTCTTTGCCAGCAGAGCTTTCTCCTCCTCACCCTTGTCAGGAAGATTTTCCCTGCCATGAACAAGAGAAACACCAGAAACCTTCACTTAAAGGGGCAGTTTCCCAGCGGGGATTAATTTAAATCAGGACTAGGCTTTAGATAAATTAAAAACATTCTTTACAAAAAACCTCACTGTGGTGCATCTTAAGACAAAACAATCGGACTGCTATATTTTACGATTATGTCAGTGTAAGTCGATCAAGACAGGCTTAAAGCTTGTCCGGGAAACCACCCTAAGAGTTTTGCTGTAGCTTAAACTGCTTTTCTATGTTCCTTGACCTCACCTTAGAAGTTTTTTACGTCTCTTCTCTTCTGCCTTCTCTTTCTGTGCAGAGGTCAAGCTCTCGGCCTCCGCTAGATTATCCACCGCAACCGCCAAGAACACGTTCAATAGGATATCTGCGGGTATCACTCAAGAAAAACACAAAATTCATGCTGAAGAAACATTGATGACTCTGCATGAGCGGATACAGTTTCCACAGATGAACAGGATGATGAAGTAAATGCTGACTAGAATTCCAGGCACGGCCGGACCTCCATGAGCCATGATTCCGTCATACATGACAGAGTTCCAGTCCTCACCCGTCAGGATCTAAAAACACGGATTCATTAGGAGGAATCTGATCTAGATTTACTAATTCACTAATCACGAATATCAATCACCTGGAAAACCGTTATGAGCGCTTGAGGGAAATCGTCGAAGTTGCTGCGTCGCACTTCGTCGTCGGGAAAATTGAACTTTCCGCCGAACACCTGCATGCCGAGAAGAGCGAAGATGACGATGAAGAGGAAGAGGAGAAGGAGGAGAGAGGCGATAGAACGCACTGAGTTTAAGAGCGATGCCACCAGATTACTGAGGGTCGTCCAGTGCCTGAAACACAAATACACTCAGTAAGATGATCCTTCAAAGCTCACAAGACTCTTTTTGGGTTTGGTCGTGAACGAAGCACCTGGTGACTTTGATGAGACGGAGCAGTCGAATGCAGCGCAGTATGGAGATCCCCATGATGGACATGATGTCCATGCGTACCAGAATGAGCTCCAGGACTCCCACGGACACCACGAAGCAGTCGAAACGGTTAAACAGAGAAATGAAGTAAGATGGAAGTCCCATGGCGTACATCTTCAGAAACATCTCCACCGCGAACAGAGACAGCAGCACTTTATTTGTGTTGTCTGTGGAAGCAAAACAATTTGTTATGGTGTAATGTTGGACATGCAAGAACGACGTCGACGCAACAGAACCTTGGAAGTTAGTCAGGGATTGTGACTGCTGATGGTGTTCGGTGGCGATGGCCAACGTGTTGAAGAACACCAGAAATATCACCAGCCAATAGAAGAGCCTGGACTTCACCCAAACGCGACACTTTCTCCTGAAAAAACGGTTCCAGCGGCGCGCATGTCGACTGAAACCCACAAACACACAAGGCAATGAAAGCAAAATGCAATCCCGTTGGAAATATTCTCATTGGTTTTCAGCAGTACTCACACGTAATACATGAGTTTGTTCAGTACATCCAACTCATAAAGGCTTTCTGTTTCCGCTCCGTCCAGTGGAAGGAGACCTGTCAATCACACAGAGGTCAGTCTCGGACCATTCAAGCACCATATCAAGTGTTGACCTGTGATAACTGTGAAGGGTGTTGAGCACCTTGGCCCTCCTGGTCGTTGTCCATGACCTCTGCCTGCGTGATCCACTCCATATATCCCTTGAGATCCTCATCCAACTGTTGTGTCTCCCGTAATTTCTGATACTCTCCGCTCCGAGAACTCTTCTCTCGCTCTTTAGTGAACTCGCTGGATAGAAAGCACAGAGGGGTTTTGTGTTGGAAAGTTCTGGTGCGGCCAGCACTTAATTGGTCAAATGTTTGGACACGGCTGCTCATTCAAGTTTTCACAATAGCAAGACATCAAAATACTAAAATAATGCAAAAGTGTGTGGAAATTATATTAATCGTCAATACCATATCAGCAAATAAAAAACAATACATACAGTAACTTAACAATCCTCATGAGAATACAAATATAACATAAAATAGCATTTTTTTTTCCATTCCATTCTCTACCGCTTATCCGAACTACCTCGGGTCTATCTCAGGAGTCAGCATTTTTTTTATTTTTACCAAAAATATACAATCCCCCTTTTTGAGTCAAAGGTTCTTTAAAGAACCATCTCTTTCTTACTTTTTTATAATCTTAAGAACCGAATTTCACCACAAAGAACCTTTTGTGGAACAGAAATATGTTGAGGTTCTTTTTAAAAACCAAAATGTACTCTGTAAGCACCCTTTTTCAAGAGTGTACAGCATCCGTCGTGTTTTATGGTCATGTGACCCATATTCACTTTGACCTATGACGTATTAACAACAACCTGTATGTCAGCGCTGATAAAAACATTATTTAGTCACGAGAAATTTATTTATTGGCACATACATACATTTTTTATATCTGCCTCAAAGTTTTCCGCTATTTTTATACGATTAACTTTTGATATTTGACCGTTGCTCAGCTTCTGTTGCATCATGGGATAGACAAGTGTCCGACCGATCCACAGTCACGAATCTCGGCGGAAGTAGTAGACCATCCGGGTATTTTTCGCCTACTTTTTTTTGCATACTGAGGTTTCGGACATACAATTCATGACTTTTATTTTCACCTACTATATAGTATGGAATTAGGAGAATTCGGAGACAGGGAAAGTTTTAATAATAAAAGGTCTGAATAAAATTGCAGCCTAACATAGTTTAAGCATGTGAAATAAATCATATACCAAAAACGCAAAAAACTTACGATTTTTCCTATATTACAGTTTAGTACACCATTTTGACATTTGGCTGACGATTAAATGTCTATTAAATAATTGCGATTATGGCGATCAAATTTCTGTTTAAAGGATTTGAAAATTAGAACGATTCATTACAATGAATGTATCCAAAGAATAAAATTAAGAAATGTGAAAATTTTGTAAATAACTTCTAACATTCTCTATAGAGTGACCTTAATATAAAAAACTGAGATGTGAGGATGATGTCGTCTCGCTGTGTAGATGCAGCAAATCTCGAATCACTTTAAAGTAAACTCATCAACACAAAAATACAAATCTGATTAAACTCAAATGATGAAGAAATGTCATTCGAACGTAACAGTGAGTTACGTAAAATGTGGATGTAAAATGCCACAGATCTGATTATTAACAATAATCACGGTTTTCTAAAATAATTGCGATAAAATGATTATACAATAATTGTGACCTCCCTACATTTTAGAAACAAATTCAGTGCCCGCAATTTTAACTGGTAACGTTTTCTTAGAAGCAGTCAAGTTCATTTTATATAGGCAATTTTGTAGCAAAAACATGTGTAGATGTTTGGACTGACCCACAGAGAACCCCCAGAACCAGATTGAGGATGAAGAACGAGCCTAACAGAATCAATGTGACGAAATACAGCCAGGGCCACTCCATTCCGATCGCATCGTTCACCTGAGGAAATGAAACCTGCCATCAGACTTCATTCACACATCTGCGAGGGTCAAGATGAGATTTACTGACCCAATACAGAACATCCGTCCAGCCCTGTGTGGTGATGCACTGATACACGGTGAGCATAGAGAAACCCAGATTATCAAAGTGTGTGATGCCGTTATTGGGCCCCGGCCATCCCCCAAGACACTCGGTTCCGTTCAGAGTACAGCGACGTCCGTTACCGGCCTGAGCACATGGAGACGCCTTCTCGTTCTCTACCGTCGCGATGATATCTGCGGAGAACAAATATACTATTAAATTAAATTTGAAACTTCGAAATGGTTTAAAAATATTTAAAAAAAAAAGTAAAAAAAAAAAAAAAAAAGTAAAGTATTTTCTGAGGATCATTTGTTTGTGGATGACACCATGGGTAACTTCTTAGTCTTAACAAACAGGAAAGCATTTCCCCGTCTCACCTGTGCCGGCGTAATAACACGTTTTGTGCATTTTGCATTTAAACAGCTCCAGGCCGATGATGGCGTAGATGGTGACCATGAAGAACACCAGCAGGGAGATGTGAAACAGTGGCAACATGGACTTGAGAATGGAGCTCATCACCACCTGCAGGCCTGGAGGAGTCATTACACCCGAATGAGCAAACGCACGAGAGAGAAATGAGACAGGTGAGCAGACACAAGGGATGGCGACTCACTGGGGACCCCGGAGACGAGCCGCAGGGGCCGAAGGACTCGAAACGCTCTGAGAGCCTTCATATCGAACCCTCCCTTCTGTTCCACCGGAGCCTCCACACCGCTGATGTTATTGATGAAGTCCACCACGATAGTGAACAACCTGAGAGAGATCACAACAACACGCAAGTATGTGAACACGTGTCACGCTAAGCATTTATAACGTCTCGTAAGGGTGTTTGTGTGTGTTTGTTTTACCCCATCGTCACAATGACAAAGTCCAATATATTCCAGCAGTTCCGTAAATATGCATCGGCGTGAAAGAGAAGTCCATATGCCACGATCTTCAGGAAACATTCCGTAGTAAATATGATGAGGAAAATGTACTCCAGACTCTCCTGCGGACACACAACATTAAGACGAATGAAGCTGTCGGCACCTCGACACTCGCGCAGGTATTTGCCGTCTGTGGTGCCTTTCTAGTTTTGTTTTGACTTTGAAAATCTGTCTCAGCAAGTCTCGGTATGTTTTGGCAAATATCCACGCTGACACGTTCAGAGTTTGGTGGCGAAGAGATGTGACGGACTGTTAGTCTCCTCCGGTTTCAGAGGAGGCATTCGGAAAATGATTCTTAAACAGTCACTGAGAACTTTATAGTCAACATGACACCTAGAGTAGACAGACGCCCAAGTGTATGTATTTAAATCGACGGACAGATATAGAGTTCTTTATTCCTTAATCATTGATTACGTTTTTGAGGATTCTCACAAAATAGTCAAATACACAACTAACAAACTGAAATATTAGATTACAAACCACCACATCTATTAAATCATACCACAGTGATAAAAGTGTCCTGGTCCTCATTTTGAAGCCGCCACACTTTCAGACGGCTTGCGGTTGAATCACCTGTTTCATTCAGTCACTTGTGTCAAGGTCATAGCAAACAGACGCACTTACAGGGGTTTAGTGGAAGAAATACCAGCATCAATCATTCGGCTGAGAGGCTTTAAAATGTCAGAGCTCTTTAAACAGGGTCTTTAATGGGAACAGAAGACTTCTTGGAAAAATCTTGGGTTCCACATTTGACATTGAGAAGTCTGTTTTTTTTGTCTATATGCTAAGGCAATGGGTGTGAAGTCTAAAGACTGAGGTTCATAGAAGGGAGGGATTATGGATTCAAATGTGTTTGAGGATAAAAACAACAGATTAAAGTGATAGTTCATCCAAAAATAAAAATTCTATCATGATTTACACGCACTCTTGTCATTTCAAACCTGTATGTCTTTCTTCTACAGAACATAAAAGATACTTTGAAGAAAGTTGGAAACCGAACAGCACTGGACCCCATTTACTTCTATTGTTTGGCCACAAAACTAATGCAAGTGAATGGGGTCCAGTAAACAACATTTTTCTAAATATCTTCTTTTGTGTTCTGCAGAAGAAATCAAGCCATAAAGGTTTGAAATAAGAAGAGGGTAAGTAAATTATGACAGAATTTTTATTTTGCTTTGTATTAAGGCAGATAATTCAGGTACATGTTTGTATAAGGGTAGAAAGTATAGATTGAGGTTCATATGAGCAGATAAACTAAAGTTTCAGATTTCTAAAAGGGAAGAGTTCATAGATTGTGATTCACATTTGGGAAGAGATCACACATTCATATGAGGGCAGAGACTATATATTGTGATTGATATAAGGGGAGAGACCATAGCTTGTGATTCATATAAACGGAGAGATCACAGATTGTGATTCATATAAGAGCAGAGACTATAGATTATACAGGCAGAGAATATATATTGTGATTAATATACTGTAAGGGCAGAGACTATATATTTTGATTCACATAAGGGTGAGATTATAGATTGTGACTGATTTAAAGGGAGAGACTATAGATTGTGTGAAGGCAAGATTGGGATTTATATGAAGCTAGACACTATAGATTGGGCTAGATACTCGAGATCGAGATTCATAGAAAGTTAATAGGTATTGCTGAACATGAGACACTCACCAGGTTACTGTTGGTGTTGTTGGTATCTTCTTCAGGCATCGGCAGGAAAACAGCCAGAGCTACACAGTTGGCAAAGATGGTGAGGAGGATGATGATTTCAAACGGTCTGACACAAATTTAGGAAAAATCTGGTATTTGAGTAGAGCACTGACATCACATAACTTATAATACATTATTAGATGCTCTGTTAAGGTGAAGTGTGAAGTCAGAGAAAGTGTTTCTGTATTGTGTGTCCACGTTCTCACTGTGCTGACATTCACTGAGCTTAACAGGTCTGTATTTAGCGAGCAGCCTAAGAGAACAGCTGTTCTCTTGGAATATCAGAGCGCAGGGCTTTAACATCGACACACACAAACGACACATAATTCAGCTCTTACTGGACTTTATTCTGACATTTAGATGATTAAAATTACTGACAGCTGTTTTCATGATAGTCAACTTTAATTAAAATGTTCACTGATAAATCACAACTTTAACATTCATTTATTAACCATTCATTTTTTCATTTAGAAACAAGAGCAAAAGGAGAGCTTTTGTTTTTTGACTCCGTTTAAGTTCAGTTCAATATCACAATAATGTTGAAAATTATTTCTGATGCTGCAGTCTCTAACTTTTGAAAGGCATATTACTTTGCATGCTCATCTTTACAAGAGTTGAAAACCTGACACTTCCCACGAAATGCAAACCAAAATCTCCAATTGTAAATCGTTCTTATAAGCCTTCTGTTATAAAACATGTTACGATAAGGACAGTTTTAAACACTGATTGTTTATTTGCAGATTTTTGTTTATTTTTAACAAAACAAGTTACACTTGATGACTTACGATTCTGTCGATTCTTTGCAAACCCATTTACTGTTTTAACTGTTTAAAATCACATTTTTTATTTAAAAACACATTTCACAAGTGCTAAAGGATACTTCCACTCAACGATGCTGATACAGGCCTTGCGGAAAGGGTTCTTCAGCGTGAGGAAGAGGAGGGATCGAGCAGGTCGGGGGTTACCGCCGGTGGCCTGGAGCTTCTTCAGTTTCTCTCTCTGTTTTCTCTTGAGAGTCTCCTCATCCATGATGAAGGAGGTCATGGTTGCATCACCGCCTCCCTCCATGATCAGATCAGATCAGAACCGGAGTTCTTGAGATCAAATATTCAGAGATGTAAAGTTCAGTATTCTGTACTTTTCTGCCGTCCTTCCCGTGGGGGTGTCAGGACTGGAAAATTAACGTTTTACCACAATCTGGTTCCCTGTCTATAAGTCAGTGAGTACACTTCTCTCACTCTCCCAGTCACTGTCCGTTAGCACTCCAGCTGACCCAAAATATAAATATAGACAATGCATGTCACGCAGTTGAACTGTGTGTGTTAAAGGACAAAGACACAACACGGCATAACTTGGAACGTTCCCATTGGCTTGCTGTATTTGGAGAATGTGACATCATCGGGCTGGCAAACCAATCAGCTGCCAAAAGAGATCATAGATAAATCACTCTGCGATCTTTGGATTCACCTCACAGCTTCTCTCATTGACCGGACCATTGACCTTATTGAGTCTCTGATCAAATTGACAGTCTCATGACAACTGTCGACAATGTCCAGGTTATAGCAAATTATATTTCACATAACAGAAAATAAGCAAGGCAAAAACATTAGGAAAGTTATTGAAATCAACTTCGCACTTATGAAAAACACACTTCCTGTCATGCTTCTGTTGGTTTGGAGTGGAAATGACCTTGACTTGTTTTCCTCGTCAACCTATAAAAGACCATTTACAAAACGAAAAACAGTCGGACTTCAAGTATAATTTAGCTTTATTTGAACTGAGTAAAGGTACACATGCACAGTGGACGTGAGCACAGAGAGGTCAGGGGCAGAAACGTCTCTAACTCCCAGACGACTCCTCTGAGGAAGTGTCCGAGAAAGACAGAGGCGACGGCGCTGCCACATTCACCTCCCCTCTCTCTGGTTTCTCCACCAGACCCTGCAGGTACTTGATATAGCGGATGGCCGCCCGCAGAGTTTCCACTTTGCTCAGCCGCTTGTCAGCGCTTCCGTTGGGCAGGTGGTCTCGGAGTTTGGCGTACCCCTGATTGACGCACTTCACGCGCTGACGCTCCCTCTCGTTGCGCTTCTGAATGAAGGCGGGCTCGAACGGACATTCGTACACACCCAGACCAGCGTGGAACGGCGGGAGGTACGACAGCAGCGTCGCCCCGCTGCAGTACGGGCCGTCGTAAACCCCCTGCTCCATACGGGCCGGGTACAAGAACAGAGGAAGAGAGCGACCCAGCGGATCAGAGTGAAGGTGATGGTGCTTGTCGTTCCCTCCGTAACCACCAGGGGACGAAATGCCACGATGTATGCCGCTCCTGCTGAGATGGCAATGAGTGTCTGGTGCATCCATATCGAAACGAGATATCAAAAGCCAAGAGTTGTAGACCAAAGGCAAGACCTGGGAAGTTTATCTAAGGCCGCATGTGATCAGAGGGATTAAACTGTGTTTCCTGAGGCGAGGAAACACCATAGTCCTCCTCATTTAAACCCCCGGAGTTTGGAGAACCTCTTCCGCTTCTCTTTGATAGCCTGTGAAGGATTCGAGAGAGAGACAGACCCGGTTTAGTGTCGGAGACTTCAAACACACTTCAGATTAACATAATAACCATTTAGACTGAGGTTCAAACGCGGCGGATAAACTTGTGGACGGTCCTTACAATTAACACGGATCGGCCGTGAATTCACCAAACAGACAAAAAACCTCACAAGTGTGAATTATGATCTCAGATTCTGACACTGCGATTCAGAAAACACTGAAATATGTAAAGTCAACTGACTTTCTTCTTCAGAACAGGAAAGAAGAAAATTAAACTCTGTGTTGATCTAATTTCAATGTTATTTAGGGATTTCATATTAATTTAAGAACATATCATAGCTCTTGTCTTTGAGTATAAAGCTTGAGGCGAACGCTAAAAGATGTCTAATGTCTCTTTTGTTCTTTCTCTGTGGAATTCCCCTCATCTGTCAAGTGCTTTAAACAAATTGGGTCTTCAAGGATCAAATCTGGGGCCGGATTCACAAAAAACTCTCAAAAATGTTCTCACTCGAGAATCCAAATTCTCGAAACAAAAAGCAGTGGTAAATATCATCTTAGAATTCCAAAAGCCTCATGGTTGTCTTAAATCTTAAAAGGTTATACATATATACGTTTCGTGAATCACAACAGCAAAAGTCTGCAATTATCTTACATGAAAGAAAATATATCACTAAAAATGGATGCGCACCCAATTTAAAATTCTAAATATGTGTCTGGAAATGAATAAATATAAATTGCAGCTGGACAAACGATGATTATTAAAGAATATTAAATTTTAATATCACGGTAATTGAAACGTCTATAAAACTTCACATCCCTATAAATTTCCGTCATCTACAAGATCTCACAGGTACGTCTGTGAGAGGTCTGCTAAAGATCTGAAAAACATCCGCTGCGTAAAAACATCTGCTAAACATCTTATGCTGCAAAAAAGGACATTTTTAAACACTAAAAAAAGTTGTTGAACTTTTTGGAAAACCTTTCCACAAAATTGAATTACATTTCTCCAACAAAATGTAATTAGTTTTAAACGATTCTTTATAATCTTGTTGTCTGAACTTTATTTTTTTCATAGTGTTGATTAAATTAATATGTGTCATATACATAAAGATTTGATATAAAACCAATATAATAAACCCAACTTTATCGATTGGATTATTTCATGAAAGCACTCAAGAACATTTTAGTTCATTTTTTATCATTAACTATAATTTATCTTTAAAAAGAAGTTATTGAGTTAATTTAACTTAACTAAAAAGCAAATAAAAGAATTTAACCGACAACGACCTAACCAAAGACAACGATTTTTTGAATAATGGTAATAACAAAACTTAAAAATATAACGAACTCTTCAAAACCGTTAAGATAAATACACAATTAACACTAACAAGTGTTTATTTTTTACTGAAAAATGCATAAAATAACACTTAAGAAAATAACTCAAAATGCAGTTATAAGCAAAGGATGGACCGAAATATAAGTCCTCTGCCTAAATGTAACTATTTTATGTTAACACAACACCACTCCTTTATATTGTCCCAACACGAATGGATTCAGTTATATGACTAAACATCAAAAAATCATGTTGTCACCAAAAATTGTGTTGATTTAAGTTAAATTAAAAATTATTGAATAAAAATAAGATATTTGGTCTTGTCTTATGAAAAATAAAGTAAAAATAAAATAAGTTTGTGGTAAAAATAAACTTGAATAAGGGTAATTGAGAAAAAGGTCAAACTCAATTTTTAATTTTTGGTCAATTTTATTTAAATCGATTTAAGAAGTGTTTGATATTTTCACTAAAAACAAGACAAAAATGCTTAGTAAGAATGTCAATTTTTGCAGCGTAGTAATAGCAGTTTTACATCCATTCGAAATCTTCCAGATGTCTGTATGACATCTGACATCCCAGAGACATGTCACAGATGAAGAAACAATGTTTTGCAGATGTATGTGTGCTATCAGGGCTCTTTCCTTTAAGTTTATTGTTCAAAAGAACATTTCTCTTACCAGAGCCAAACAAATAAACTGCTTTACATGAAACATCCGGAGGGTTCTTACCTTAGAGAGATGAAGATGAGCGGATGAAGTTCTCTCAGCGTCCTGACACACACCTGAGTGATGTTACAGGTAAGCTCATACACCTTTACCTGCAGACGGGCCGTAGCTCCGCCCCTCTGACCAGTGTGTGTGTGTGTGTTTATACTCATACAAGAAGATTTCAAAGGCAGGATGAGTCTCAGGAAGAGATGGATTTTTGTTTGGTGTCAGAGTCTGAAATTACAGCAGGGTGCAGACAGCTGCAAACTATTGTTTACTGATCTCAGATCTGTCAGTCCAACCCCAAAACACACAGCATAGAGACACTGAACTTTACACGAGGAAACCATGTTAAAGAAATGCATTACTTCTGGATATACAGACGGGAATCATTCAGAGTGTTGATGTCAGATGTAAGATAAGCTACGGGGTAACAGACCGCTGTCATCATCGTCTGGATGTCCCGTTCAAAACACGACTGTGTGATGGGAAACCTGTTTTATTCAATGACAAGCCCTTAATAAAGCACACAGACACATGATGTGTTGGAGAATAGTTTGAAGGAGCATCACGTTTAAAGATCTCTCAGCAGTGGCGGATGTGAATACACACACACACACATCGCCCTGAGCGTTAACCTCTCAACATCTCACACACACTCGCTTTCCTCCGTCTGTCAGAAATGATCGGACGTGATTGTATCATAACATCATGTCGGAGGTGAATTTCCACAGGTGAGATTGTGTCCAGGTGTGCTCTCGTGAAAACCTGATGACAGTAACACTTTAACCTGTGAGTGTGTGTGTGTGTGTGTGTGTGTGTGAGTGTGTGTGTGTGTGTGTGTGTGTGTGAAGAGTTTATAGTAGAATAGTGTACTGTACAGTAGATATCCCTGAAATACTTGCATACTGTGTGTAGTATGTTGTGTATTCTGCCTACAGCTATAAAAGTATGTGAAAGTATACACATGTAAATGTAAATATTTAACTTTGTTACATTCCATAATTAACCGTGAATTGCATTCATTTGTATTGTTAAGAATTATTACTTTCACTGTTATGCGGGAAATGGAGAGCCAAATGGATGGTGAATTGCATTGTGGGATACAGCATTTTGATCTGTATACAAAAAAATAAGAACTGGGCTCAAAATATGACGATTATTATAATTCTCAAAATATTGTATAATGTAAAACGTACCGAAACGCACTTTCTCGAGTTGAGTGCACACGAACTTCGCCAAAGAGTCGAATCGTGGGAGTCGACTCGGTCCTTGACTCTTCGAACAGAGGGGCGTGTCGATGAAAAATCTTAGCGGAAGCAATCAACGGCATCTCTCTTCAGACATTTTATAATACACAACACAGATGAAACATCAAGAGCGTACGATCTTTATACATATTAAACAGGGGCTTGACTGTATGAATTATGTTACATTACACTTCACAGGATAGGTGAGAATGAATTAACCTACACAACTACTGCACGAACAGAACAAATGATGTCATGTCGTCATGCGTTCATTGTTTGTAAATACCTGTCTCCGCATTCCCTGTCACACCTGTGATCTCTGTAACCGTACAGTCCGTTTACTGCAGCGGCCGGCCATCAATCCCACAATCCATAGCGAGACGCGTCACGCGACCTCCGTACGAGAAACGAGCTGAGGACGATCGATCAATTTCGATTAAAACACGCCAGTGGAAGATAAAGATCTGTAATTCGATTCAACTGAATGATAATTATCCCTCACATCCGCTTTTCCTTCGCGAAATGTTTACAAGCGGATTTTTGAGTTATAGATTTGACTCGAGATACCGTCTCGCGCTGTAAACACACGCGAGAACACAACAAATTCTGTCAGAAACATCAAGAGTTTGGTTCCAAATTGAGATTTTATTGTGTTTGTTAGCTGATTTTTTTTAACTTATTATTTCTTAAATCCAAACAAACCGACGGCAGTTTAATTGATAGTAATTGGAATGCACAATAAAAAAATCTAATTTTGTCAACATACATACAAACACACCAACTCCATCCAATACAAAAAACAAACATTAGAGTCCCTTCAAGTATTTTATTCCAATATTCTATGTGTTTAGTTTATTTATATCATGGTTCATTATTTACATCCTCAATTTACGATTGTCAAATGTACGGCATATTTACACAATACGTTGTGTTTGGGATACACTGAAGGATGTTTATTCTTAATATTCTATTTTAATACAACATAATGTGTCTAGTTTACTGCTGTATTCAGGGATGTTAAAGGTGTGAGAGTGTGTTTGTTGCCGACAGGTGGCGCTAAAGATGAGAAAACACAGCAGGATGTGGAGAGACTTGCAGAAGATTTGCATCTAGACCAGAGAGGAGAAATAAAGGAGTAGATGTGTGATGATGGCGCTGAGAGCCGCTCTGCTGAAGAGTATCTGGTACGCTTTCACTTCTCTGGACACAGAGGACAGCGGGAAAGTGTCCAAATCACAACTGAAGGTGAGACAGACAGACAGACAGGCTGAGAGAGAGACAGACTGATGTTGAGATGTTTGTCTTCATACAGTTGACTGTATGTGTGTTCTGAATCATTTTTGCTCACTCAAGATCTGTCTCTCTTTTAGTACTGTGAATTTAACATTAACCTGTTGAATGTTGATATGGTGCATGTTGTGTTGTGTGTTTTGTACATTAAGTGTATATTTATTTAAGGGATTTGATTTGAATGTTTTTTTTATGAAAGTCTCTGAAAAGTGCTCAGAAGGAAATGCGGGTTTGTTCAGCGTTAATCTCTCTCACACTTTGTGGCTTTTGAGAGATCAGCTTCAAACACAAGCAGCAGTGTGTGTGTGTGTGTGTGTATGTGTGTGCGTGTGTGTGTGTGTGCGTTTGTGTGTTTACAGGTTTGACTGTACGTGTGTGGGCCACATGATAACCTGAGAATGAGAATACTTTTAGCGTTTAGTCACGCTCATGCTCACATTTTTTCAAAATATCATCTGTGGAAGGATCATATAGCCATACGGGTTTAACAAACACAATAAAAGGAATAATGACGACAATTTTTATTTTAATGTTTTGAACCACTTGGCAACTAAAAAGGTTCAACGTGTCGGAAACTGACGTGTGGGCCAGTGTTGGGTATGTTGCTCTGAAAAAGTGATCGATTACTAGTTTCATATTCAATAGTGTAATTAGATTACTTTACAAATTACTTTCTGAGAAAAAGTATTTTAATATTTGTTACTAATTACATACTTTATCCTATATCAACCTTGATTAGTTGTGTGATTTAAGGATAGACACAAAACGACTCTTATTTCATTAAAATAAATCATATAAAACTACATTAATTATTCTTATTAACCGACTAAAGTATCACAAATATTAAAGCATTATGATCATTTTTAATGTCAATTCCACCATTGTAAAAATCACACAATATTTAGTTCAATTACATCAGAAGTAACTGCAATTAAACTACAGACAAAAAAAGTAATCCCTTACTTTACTCTTCAAAGGGGAAAGTAATTACATTATAGTAACTAGTTACTTAGTAACAAGTAACACCGAACACTGTCAGTGACGAAGCTTTAGCGGGAATAATAATGTACAGATGATATTAAAAAAATTATTAGTCGATGTTCTCTAATGTAATAACACAAACCCACTGTGTGTGTGTGTGTGTGTGTGTGTGTGTGCGCGTGTAGGTTCTGTCTCATAATCTTCATAGTGTCTTGAGGATTCCTCATGACCACCCGACCCTAGAGAGACACTTCAGTGATGATGATGATGGTCCCGTGTCCAGTCAGGGATACATGCCCTACCTCAACCAGTTCATACTGGACAAGGTGCCGCTCCATCACACAACCACATCACACAAAAGATCTCTCTCGTGTCTCTCCGATGATTCATTTCTCTTGTGGAATAACTGAGGTCTGTGTGTTGTGTTGTCAGGTGGTGGAGGGAACGTTCGTCAAAGAGCAGTTGGATGAACTCTGCTGGACTCTGTGTTCCAAGAAACACTACCGTCCTGACACGCTCCGAGTTCTGTCCAATCAGGACGCGCTGCGACTCTGGTGTCTCTTCAACTTCCTGGCGGAGGACCGGTATCCACTCGTGCTCGTGCTGGAGGAGGTGACCTGACCGCCGGAAACCAAAGCATGTGTTTGTTCTGATAATATGATGCAATCGATCTTGTGATTGGTGCAGGTGGAGTATTTGTTGAGGAAGATCAGCAGCGTGATGACAGTGGAGTTGAACTGTGTGGACATGGAGGAGTTTCTGTCGCAGGACACCGCTCAGAAGGAGGGGTTGAGCGTCTGGAGTTTCCTGCAGGTGGTGAACGCCGCTGGGAGCCGAGGGGTGGACCGGGAGAGCATCAGTATGGCTGTGGAGAAGGTCTATCGAGAGATGGTGGGAAACGTCCTGAAGGAGGTGAGATGATGACACGGCCGTGTGGACGTCATTATGATGTGTTGTGTATGAATACTGAGTGTGTGTGTGTGACAGGGTTACCTGTGGAAGAAAGGTCATTTACGCAGGAACTGGACCGAGCGCTGGTTCTGTCTGAAGCCCGGCTCTATGTCATACTTCATGAATGAAGACGGTAAAGAGTGTAAAGGTGTGATCGAGATGGATCAGAACTGCTGTGTTGAGGTACTGCGGCATGTGGTGTGGGTCCGGTCTCCTCCTGATTCGTCTGTGGGTGATTAACGCTTGAAATCTGCTGTGATTGACAGGTGCTGTCTGATAGAGATGGGAAGAGATGCATGTTCTGTGTGAAGACCCTCAACAAATCATTTGAGATCAGCGCATCTGACTCCAGACAGAGACAAGAGTGGATTACAGGTCTAACACACAAACACTTCTTGTGTCTCACTGCTCCAGTCTCACTCTTCCTGTCCTACTGGCCTTTCTCACTCTTTATGACTCACTCTTCCTGTATTACTGCTCCTGCCTCTCTTGTTCTGTATTAAAGCCCAGTCTCACTCTTTGTGTCTCACGGCTCTAGTCTCACTCATTCTATCTCACTCTTTGTGTCTCACTCTTTAAGTATCACTCCTCCTGTATTACAGTTCCTGCCACTGTTGTTCTTTATAACAGCACAGGCTCACCCTTTCTGTCTCACTGCTCCTGTCTCACTCTTTTTGTCTCACTCTTTATGTATCTTTCTTCCTGTATTACAGCCCTGTCTCACTCTTTCTGTTGGACTGCTCCAGTCTCACTTTTTTGTCTCACTCATTCTGTTATACTGCCCTCTCACACTCATTTTGTCTCACTCTTTATGTAACATTCTTCCTGTATTACAGCCCTGTCTCACTCATTATCTCACTCTTTATGTATCACTCTTCCTGTATTACAGCCCTGTCTCACTCATTATCTCACTCTTTATGTAACACTCTTCCTGTATTACAGCCCTGTCTCACTCATTATCTCACTCTTTATATATCACTCTCCCTGTATTACAGCCCTGTCCCACTCGTTCTGTCTCACTCATTCTCATTCTGTCTCACTCTTTATGTATCACTCTCCCTGTATAACAGCCCTGTCTCACTCGTTCTGTCTCACTCATTCTCATTCTGTCTCACTCCTTATGTATCACTCTCCCTGTATTACAGCCCTGTCTCACTCGTTCTGTCTCACTCATTCTCATTCTGTCTCACTCCTTATGTATCACTCTCCCTGTATTACAGCCCTGTCTCACTCGTTCTGTCTCACTCATTCTCATTCTGTCTCACTCCTTATGTATCACTCTCCCTGTATTACAGCCCTGTCTCAATCGTTCTGTCTCACTCTTCATGTATCACTCTCCCTGTATTACAGCCCTGTCTCACTCATTCCCATTCTGTCTCTCTTTATGTATCACTCTCCCTGTATTACAGCCCTGTCTCACTCGTACCCATTCTGTCTCACTCTTTATGTATCACTCTCCCTGTATTACAGCCCTGTCTCACTCATTCTGTCTCACTCTTTATGTATCACTCTCCCTGTATTACAGCCCTGTCTCACTCGTTCTGTCTCACTCATTCTGTCTCACTCTTTATGTATCACTCTCCCTGTATTACAGCCCTGTCTCACTCGTTCTGTCTCACTCATTCTCATTCTGTCTCACTCCTTATGTATCACTCTCCCTGTATTACAGCCCTGTCTCACTCGTTCTGTCTCACTCTTCATGTATCACTCTCCCTGTATTACAGCCCTGTCTCACTCATTCCCATTCTGTCTCACTCTTTATGTATCACTCTCCCTGTATTACAGCCCTGTCTCACTCATTCTGTCTCACTCTTTATGTATCACTCTCCCTGTATTACAGCCCTGTCTCACTCGTTCTGTCTCACTCATTCTCATTCTGTCTCACTCCTTATGTATCACTCTCCCTGTATTACAGCCCTGTCTCACTCATTCTGTCTCACTCTTTATGTATCACTCTCCCTGTATTACAGCCCTGTCTCACTCTTTGTGTATCACTCTTCCTGTATTACAGCCCTGTCTCACTCATTCTGTCTCACTCTTTATGTATCACTCTTCCTGTATTACAGCCCTGTCTCACTCATTCTGTCTCACTCTTTATGTATCACTCTTCCTGTATTACAGCCCTGTCTCACTCATTCCCATTCTGTCTCACTCTTTATGTATCACTCTCCCTGTATTACAGCCCTGTCTCACTCATTCTGTCTCACTCTTTATGTATCACTCTCCCTGTATTACAGCCCTGTCTCACTCGTTCTGTCTCACTCATTCTCATTCTGTCTCACTCCTTATGTATCACTCTCCCTGTATTACAGCCCTGTCTCACTCATTCTGTCTCACTCTTTATGTATCACTCTCCCTGTATTACAGCCCTGTCTCACTCGTTCTGTCTCACTCATTCTCATTCTGTCTCACTCCTTATGTATCACTCTCCCTGTATTACAGCCCTGTCTCACTCATTCTGTCTCACTCTTTATGTATCACTCTCCCTGTATTACAGCCCTGTCTCACTCTTTGTGTATCACTCTTCCTGTATTACAGCCCTGTCTCACTCATTCTGTCTCACTCTTTATGTATCACTCTTCCTGTATTACAGCCCTGTCTCACTCATTCTGTCTCACTCTTTATGTATCACTCTTCCTGTATTACAGCCCTGTCTCACTCATTCTGTCTCACTCTTTATGTATCACTCTTCCTGTATTACAGCCCTGTCTCACTCATTCTGTCTCACTCTTTATGTATCACTCTCCCTGTATTACAGCCCTGTCAGTCTCATTCTGTCATACTTCCCTGTATCACTCATTTTTCCTCCATGCTAATGCCTCACTCCTCCTGTCTCACTCTCAGCCATCCAGACATCTCTGCGTCTGTCTGCGGAGGGTAAGCACTCCCTGCACGAGGAGCTGAGGGGGCGTCGGCAAGAGCTGCGTGAGGAGAGGAACAGGAGGCGGGCGCTGCGGGCGGAGGAGACGCGTAGGCTGCAGGAGTTGCAGGGCGAGCGCGAGGAGCATTTGGCCGAACTGGAGCATCTAAAGGAGGCACAGAGACAAGCTCAAGCCTCCTTACAGGAGGAGGAGCAGAGGCGGCGCAGTCAACACGAGGAGCTGCAGAAGACCTTACAGAGACAGCTGCAAGATGCACAGGAGGTGAGCTGAGGAAGAGCGGTGTGTGTGTGTGTGTGTGTGTCTGCGTGCGTGCGTGCGAGGCAGAACATTTCATCTGGACGTCCCATGAAGTTAAAATAAAGTTTTCTTTCAAATCTAAAAACATCAACAGTTTTATTTTTACGTTTACGTATTTTATAACGATCAAAGTGGACAGAATGTGATTGCTCTTGAAGCGACGTATACAGCCTTCAGCGTGTGTGTGTGTTTGTGTGTGTGTGTGCAGGCACGAGCGAATCTTCGTGCAGAGGTGACTGTACGAGATCTAGAGGTAGAACATCAGCGCAGGAGAATAAAAGAGCTAGAAGATCTTCATCACAGACTGCAAGAAGCTTTAGATCAACAGATCAGAGCCCGACAAGAGGAGGAGACTTATAGATACACACAGACCAGGTATTTACACACACACACACAAAGAGAGAGAGAGACCTACACTGATGCTTCTAAGCAGAGAGAGACAGAAAGGTTGTGAGTAGCGATCGAAACAACTTGCCGAAACTTACAACCCACATGCTTTTTATATGACACACACAAGTTCTAATAAAAACAGAGGAGGTGTCGTTAGCGAGAGGCGGGGTCACATCATTTGGCCGTTGTTTTATAATTATTATTTTATGCATTTGGCAGACGCTTTTATCTAAAGCGATAGCATTGAAGAAAATGTGATGATTTCAATCACCAAATCAAAAAGCAGAAACTGATCTGCAGCTGGTGGATTGAGACCCACCTGTAGTGGAAATAATCCCTCTCTGACCCTACTAATGTACAATCAGACAACATCTGGGTGTTCAGGGAAACCATGGAAACAGAACACTTTCTGTCTGGAGTCTTGATTTGAGCACCTCAATATAAACGTCCTACATTCATTCGAGGATTTATGGTAAGATAACTGTTTAGTTTTTAGGCTTAAATTAGTATTATTCTCTAATGAGTATTTATGCTAAAATGCACTATTGTTCTTAGTATATCTACCAAAATAAATGCAGTGAGTCGTGAGTACTTATAAACATTGTTCTATCAATGCACACTATTGTGCACTAGTATTTTTGATATAAAATGACCGAAAATGTTGAGTATTTCCGCTAAATTTAGCAATTATTCTCAGTGTTTTTGCTAAAATAAACAATTATTCTGATTATTTGCGCTTAGATTAATGATTTTCCTTTGTATTTGGGTTAAAATGAACTATTATTCTGAGTATTGGTGCTTAGATGAGTGTTTATTCTGAGTATTTGAGCAAAAATATAAACATTATTCTATGTATGTGCACTATTGTACACTATTATTCTGAGTATTTGCGCTTAGATGAGTGAGTGATCTGTGTATTTGAGCAAACATTTGCGATTATTCTGAGTATTTGTGCAAAAGTATAAAGTTACTCAATGGACGTGCACTATTGTGCACAATTATTCTGAGTATGTTTGCTAATATGAGCTATTATTCACAGTATTTTTTCTAAAATTGATGATAATTCTGAGTATTTGCACTTAGATTAACGATTGTTTATAGTATTTGCGCTAAAATTGCCGATTATTCGGATTATTTTTGCTAATATGAGCGATTCTACAGAGTATTTGCGCTAAAAATAGCAATTATTCTGATTATTTTTGCTAATATGAGCGATTCATTTGAGATGTTCCAATAAAATGAATGATTCTTTGATTATTTTTCTTAAGGTGAGTGATTTTTGCTAATATGAGCGATTCTATATAGTATTTGAGCTAAAAGATAAACGTTATTCTATGTATGTGCACTATCATACACTATTATTCTGAGTGTTTTTGCCAAAGTCAACGATTATTCTGAGTATTTCTGCTGAAATGATAGATTATTCTAAACACTTGCCCTAAAATGAGTGGTTATTCCTAGTTGTTCCGCTAAATTGATGCGATTATTCTGAGTATTTTCCCTTAGAGTGACGACTGTTTGATAATATTACAGTTTATGATAAAATGGGTGTCTATGACATGTTAAGTGTGTGATGAGTATTCATGCTTTGACCTCTGGTGGTCACAGGTTGTTGGCGGAGGAGGAGGAGAAGGTGAAGTCTCTTCTGGCTCTACAGGAGGAACAGGAGGAGCAGCTCCTTCAGACTCAGAGAGAGAAACAGGAGCTCCGACAGGAAATGGAGAAGAAGACTCACTCTCTCGGAGAGGCTCAGCATCAGCTGGAGAAAGTCCGGGCGAGTCGACGTCGAGTGGATCAGGACATCGCTGTGAGCTCAACACTTGTGTGTTTGTGTGTGTCTGTGTTTCGTCCGTGTTCTTCTGTACTCATGAAAGTCTCTCCTCCGCAGGACGCTCAGCGTAAACTCAGACAGGCCAGTACAAGCGTCAAACACTGGAACGTTCAGATGAACCGACTCATGCACCCCATCTGCCCTGGAGGTATGTGCACTATTGTTTAAAAGTATGTACTTATTTGTGTGATGTTGAGAAGTACAATAAATGATAGCAAGTGATTAAAGTTTGAAATGTGTAAAATAGATACCTGTTTGAAAACCATCACATTTTCACAGCATTTCCTAACTGCAAGGGGTTGTGGGTAATATTACTCCAAAGACAATCAAGAGACAAATTCGGCACATTATTGTCAATATAATGAGACTTGGAGTGCAATAATCCCATTTTAAATCTAAATGAAGCCGTATTTGTGTATTGTGAACTCTTGTGTGTTTAAGATATGATGGTTGGTCTGTTGTGTTGTCTTCTAGAGAGGAGATCTTCCTGCAGTGGTTCTCTTGGCCTTGCGGCTCGTGTGCCTTCAGTCGGTGAGACGGAATCCAGAACCAGAGAAATCCACAGACAGAACAGCTTTGACTGCGAGGAGAACATCACACACGCTGACAACATGGACTACAACAACACAAATCCATCTGATGCTGGTGATCAATAAAACTGACGTC
>CM056472.1:12635272-12665847 GCA_029783895.1 Triplophysa bombifrons
TCACAAACTACACAAAGTCTCTTCCTCTCTCAGGGTTTTTTCAGGAGGACCATCCGTCTGAAGCTGGAATACGAGAAATGCGAACGCAGCTGTAAGATCCAAAAGAAGAGTCGGAATAAGTGTCAGTTCTGTCGTTTTCAGAAATGCCTGATGCTCGGAATGTCGCACGACGGTGAGCGAAAAACAACACAGTCAAAACGACGGCTGTAACAGGGCAGGACATTGCAGTTAACCCTGTGTTTGCGTGTGTTTGTGCAGCGATCCGGTATGGACGGATGCCCGAGGCAGAGAAGCGCAAGCTGGTTGCAGGTTTGTCAGCCGGAGAGAAGAGCTGTCAGAACTCGGCAGGTTCAGATCTCAAATCTCTGGCAAAACGGGTCAACAACGCCTACCTGAAGAACCTCAACATGACCAAAAAGAAGGCCCGAAACATCCTGACGGGAAAAACAGACAGCAGCCCGGTAACCAGAATCTTCGGCCCTCGCGACTGACCTCCCATCGGTTTAACAGCGGTAACATGTCCGATTTCCTCTCTGTTTCTCAGCCGTTCGTCATTCACGACATGGACTCGCTGTGGCAGGCAGAGAACGGGCTGGTCTGGAATCAGGTGATCAACGGAGCTCCACCCAATATGGAGATCGGTGTTCACGTCTTCTACCGCTGTCAGTGCACTACGGTGGAGACCGTCCGAGAACTCACAGAGTTCTCCAAAAGCATCCCGGGATTTGTCGACCTCTACCTGAACGATCAGGTAACAGGGTTGACGGGTTTAATTGCTTTTTTTAATGTTCATTTCTTGAGTCGTTCAACTCTGCTCCTGCAGGTGACACTGTTGAAGTACGGAGTCCATGAGGCGATCTTTGCCATGTTGCCCTCACTCATGAATAAAGACGGTCTGCTGGTGGCGAACGGGCAGGGCTTTGTCACCAGAGAGTTTCTCCGGAGTCTCCGCAAGCCCTTCAGCGAGATCATGGAGCCAAAGTTTGAGTTTGCCGTGAAGTTTAACGCTCTCGAGCTGGACGACAGCGATCTCGCTCTGTTTGTAGCTGCTATTATTCTATGTGGAGGTGAGACGATTGGAAACTGCTTCAGTGAATGTTGTATTGCCTCTGTATTTATCATGCATTTGTTTGTGTAGATCGTCCTGGTCTGATGAATGTTTCTCAGGTGGAGGAGATACAAGACAACATCCTGCAAGCTCTGAATCTTCACCTGCAGATGAATCATCCGGACGCGAGCTTCATCTTCCCCAGACTGCTGCAGAAACTGGCAGACCTGCGACAGATGGTCACGGAGAATGCTCAGCTGGTGCAGAAGATCAAGAAAACAGAATCTGAGACGTCTCTTCATCCTCTGCTGCAGGAGATCTACAGGGACATGTACTGAGATGAGCTGAGACGGACGATCGCTGTGAACTCTGGTGAATATTTTTATAAAACACGTGGATTTCTACTACAGGACCAGATAATTTGTTACTGACTGCTCGAAGCTGAACTCTGAAGTGGACCTGCAGTGACATCATGACGTTGTGCAGGTTAAACACACAAAGAAATGCAATAAGACAATGAAGACTAAGAATGTTACTTTCAGGCAGCTCCTTCTACAAGACCAGCCTGTCACCCCTCTTTCTCATTTCTGTCTCATATCTGTCTCGCACCTATTTCAAATCAGCCTCGCGCGGATTTCATACCTACATCACACCTCATATTCTTCCCTCAGCTATCTAATTTGTGTTTTCTCAAACCGTTTCATGAATGTATTTAACCTGTCTCGCAACTGTATTAAACCTGTCCCATTACCACGTCATGATGATCTCAAACTTGTCTCAAAACGAACTTTGTCGAGCTCATCTCAAAATCACCTCATTACTTTCTCATACCTCTCAGCCCCCTTAACTGTTTTTAACCTGTCTCTTAATTGCCATAAACAGTCTCCAGCGTGTCTCACAACTGCCTCATATAACTGTCTCAGAGTTAGCTCAAATATGGCAAAATAAGGATCTTAAACATGTCTCACAACTGCCTCACATAACTGTTTTAGAGTTGGCCTTAAATACGTCTCGTTATAATCTCAAACCTGCCTCACATTTGCCTCATAGCTTTCTCTCAGTTGTCTCAAATATATCTCTTAATAATCTCAACCTGTCTCACATTTGCCTCATATTTGTTTTACAGTTGTCTCAGTCTAGTCTCACAGCTTTCTCACAACTGCATCATAACTGTCTCACAGTTGTCTAAAATATGTCTCATAATAATCTCAAACCTGTCTCACAACTGCCTCATGACTGTTTCACAGTTGGCTCAGTCTTGTCTCACAGCTTTCTCACAACTGGATCATAACTGTCTCACAGTTGGCTCAAATATACCTCTTAATAATCTCAACCTGTCTCACATTTGCCTCATAACTGTTTCACAGTTGGCTCAGTCTTGTCTCACAGCTTTCTCACAACTGGATCATAACTGTCTCACAGTTGTCTCAAATATACCTCTTAATAATCTCAACCTGTCTCACATTTGCCTCATAACTGTTTCACAGTTGGCTCAGTCTTGTCTCACAGCTTTCTCACAACTGGATCATAACTGTCTCACAGTTGTCTCAAATATACCTCTTAATAATCTCAACCTGTCTCACATTTGCCTCATAACTGTTTCACAGTTGGCTCAGTCTTGTCTCACAGCTTTCTCACAACTGGATCATAACTGTCTCACAGTTGTCTCAAATATACCTCTTAATAATCTCAACCTGTCTCACATTTGCCTCATAACTGTTTCACAGTTGGCTCAGTCTTGTCTCACAGCTTTCTCACAACTGGATCATAACTGTCTCACAGTTGTCTCAAATATACCTCTTAATAATCTCAACCTGTCTCACATTTGCCTCATAACTGTTTCACAGTTGGCTCAGTCTTGTCTCACAGCTTTCTCACAACTGGATCATAACTGTCTCACAGTTGTCTCAAATATACCTCTTAATAATCTCAACCTGTCTCACATTTGCCTCATAACTGTTTCACAGTTGGCTCAGTCTTGTCTCACAGCTTTCTCACAACTGGATCATAACTGTCTCACAGTTGTCTCAAATATACCTCTTAATAATCTCAACCTGTCTCACATTTGCCTCATAACTGTTTCACAGTTGGCTCAGTCTTGTCTCACAGCTTTCTCACAACTGGATCATAACTGTCTCACAGTTGTCTCAAATATACCTCTTAATAATCTCAACCTGTCTCACATTTGCCTCATAACTGTTTCACAGTTGGCTCAGTCTTGTCTCACAGCTTTCTCACAACTGGATCATAACTGTCTCACAGTTGGCTCAAGTATGTCTCATTATAATCTCAAACCTGTATCACAACTGCCTCATGACTGTTTCACAGTTGGCTCAAATATATATTAGTCTTGTGTCACAACTGCCTCATACATGTCTCATAGCTGCCTCAAACTTTTCTCAAAAGTATCTCATTACAGACTCATAAGTGCCTCTCATAGCTGTAAGCACCAAGATTTAATGTGATTAAAGTGTATTGGTGTCAATGCAACCTCAGCTGTTTTCCGAGCAGCCTACAAAATGAAAGCTAGACGAGCGTGGGCTCATCATTCCTGATGCTCAGTGATCTGAGTGTGCTGCTGTTTCACTGTTTGCTTTGGGTGGGTTTATAAATGTTTGTATAGAGATCAAAGATTCTTTAGTGTGACTTTGTTCTGTTGTTAAAATCAACTGTGAGCTGATACTCTGCACCATGAGCCGCTGATGTCTTCTACACGTCTGTACAGAATAAAACTCATGTGGATTGTGTGGTCTGGCGTGTTGTTATGAAGGTGTTTGGAGTGTTGTTGAGGGTCAGTAAACTTCTGTCCGGTCCGCTGTGTGAGTTTCCTCAGCTGAAGGTTGAGACTCAAGTGTTACGACTGAATTGTTTCCTCTTTGTTGGGTGGGTCATTGAACACATGACAAACAGAACATTCATCAGGGTCAAAGGTCACACGCACAGACGTAGTGATTTCTATACTGTGCAAAATGTGTATTCTATTCCCTACCCGTAAACCTAACCCATAACACAACATTATTCATAAAGTCAAGTGTGTGTGTGTGTTTGTGTGTTTTATGGGTGTGTGAAGTGTCT
This sequence comes from Triplophysa bombifrons, assembly GCA_029783895.1. Classification (NCBI taxonomy): domain Eukaryota; kingdom Metazoa; phylum Chordata; class Actinopteri; order Cypriniformes; family Nemacheilidae; genus Triplophysa; species Triplophysa bombifrons. The sequence continues at coordinate 12,639,396 of CM056472.1, forward strand.
GTTTCAGTCTCAACATCAGGACTGTGTGTATGTGTGCGCATGTGTGTGTGTGTGTGTGTGTGATGTGTTCTGCAGATGTTGTATGAACAATGTGACCCCAGGACACCTCTCTCTCTCTTTCTCTCTTTCTCTCTCTCTCTCTCTCTCTCTCTCTCTCTCTCTCTCTCTCTCTCTCTCTCAGTCTCTCTCTCTCTCTCTCTGTCTCTCTCTTTCTCTCTCTCTCTCTCTCTCTCTCTCTCTCTCTCTCTCTCTCTCTCTCTCAGTCTCTCTCTCTCTCTCTCTCTCTCTTTCTATTGTGTGTGTTGTGTGAGAGTTCTGTGTCTCACGGTGAGTCTGAATTCATGTGTTCATCTCATGCTGTTAACACAAAACAAACCTGTTTCCTTACGGATTCCACTCATCCTTAAGCACTACACACACACACACAGAGACTCACACAGATTTGTGTAGGTTAAGATGAGGAGATCTGATCTGAGATCAGTGTTGAGATGTTCAGTGTTAATGAGATTATCAGTGACTCTTTATCTCTGAACGGAAGCGACACAAGACACCGGTGAGTATTTCGCCCTGTAACAGTGAATATTGTGTTGTATTGAATGTTTGTGTGAGGGTGTGTGTTTAGATGACGTTATTCTGATCAGTGTGTGTGTGTGTGTGTATTGTTATATTGTTTGTGTAAGACAGAAGAACTCAAGCAGGAGTCAGACAGACCAACACAATAACTCTACTATGGTATTACTCTGTTTTATTATATATTTCGTATATTTTTAATATATTTTATATATATATTTATTATATTTATATATTATATTTTTAATTCCATGATGTGACATTTTTATCTACATGATTAGTTTATTGTGAATATAATCATGTACATGTGATATCATACAGTAACATGTGTTCTCTGTGAATGTGTTGTTTCAGATGAATGATTCACAACTGTTCGATTATACAGGAGAACTAAACCACAGCGAAGATGAGGAAGATGATGATGAAGGTCAAACACACACACACACACACACAGGTGACACTCTTACTGTAAGTGATGTAATGTGAGTGACCTCAGAGAGTTTGATTCATTCACACTGAACAGATCCAAACTCAGACAAACCACATGACTCCTCCTGCGGGAACATATCAATACTGGAGCGTCTGGGGATAAACAGGTAAACACACACACACACACACACACACACACACGTGTTCTGATAACACACTCATGTCAATGATGATTTCTCACAGCACTCTGGAGATGAATGAAGATGAAGTGGAGGTGAGATCACAGATCATCACAGACACACAGCTGATGTTCTCAGATCAGTATTGACATCTGTAAACACACAGAGGGCCTTCATCCGATTGGCCGTGGGATGTGGTTGTGATCAGTACACACTGAACCAGCGGCTGCAGGCTGAGCGACATGAGCGTCTGGTGGCAGAAGAGAACTTGCATAGAGAACTGAGACACACCAGAGACACTCTTCAGGTACTTCACACCTGAGACACCACCTGCTCCTGTGAGGGGGATCTGAGGGCTTGTGTTGTTCTGCAGGTGTTGTGTGATCGTCTCACAGAGGTGGACAGCAGAGAGACGGTGTCGCAGATGAAGAACAGACTGCAGATGGTGGAGAAGAGCATGGAGAACGTCCTCACGGCAGCTGAAATGCTGGGAGTTGCACACCAGGTACCTCACGCCACAGACCTCATATCAGACATCTCCCCAGAGACCTCACACAAAAGACCTCATGCCACAGACCTCACTCCAGAGAATTGCCCAGAGACCTCACGCCAAAGACCTCACACTGTAGGCCTCATGTCACACAGACCTCGCATATCAGACATCACCCCAGAGATCTCACACAAGAGACCTCATGCCACAGACCTCACACCAGAGACCTCACACTGTCAACCTCACATCACAAACATCTCCCCGGATATCTCACACAAGAGACCTCATGCCACAGACCTCACACCAGAGACCTAACACTGTCAACCTCACATCACAAACATCTCCCCGGATATCTCACACAAGAGACCTCATGCCACAGACCTCACACCAGAGACCTCACACTGTCAACCTCACATCACAAACATCTCCCCAGATATCTCACACAAGAGACCTCATGCCACAGACCTCACACCAGAGACCTCACACTGTCAACCTCACATCACAAACATCTCCCCAGATATCTCACACAAGAAACCACACGCCACACCTCACTCCAGAGACTCGCTCCACAGACCTCACACTCTAGGCCTCATTTCACAGACCTCACACATCAGTCATCGCCCCAGAGACCTCACACTGTAGGGCTCACATCACAGACCTCACTTTTCAGATATTGCCCCAGAGATCTCACACACGGGACCTCATGCCACAGGTCTCCCTCCGGAGACTAGCTCCACAGACCACACATCAGACATCTTCCCAGAGTTCTCACACAAGGGACCTCACTCCAGAGACCTCATGTCACAGACCTCACACATAAGACATCGCCCAGAAGACCTCACCTCACAGACCTCATGTCACAGACATCACTTTACCGACCTCCCACATCACATACGTGACCTCACCCACAGACCTCGCTCCACAGAGCTCATGCCGCAGTCCTCACGTCACAGACATCGCTTTATGGACATCACACAAGAGACCTCACGTCACAGACCTCCCACCTCCCGCTGAATGTATTGTTCATGTATGTTGTGTTGCATTAGGAAGCACGTGTGAGTCACGCAGCAGATGTGATGTCTGCACACGTCGAGCATCTGAAGAGACGTCGCATGACAGACAGTGAAGAGCTTCTGGAGGTCAGGAAACTTCTTCACAGAAGGAAGGGCAGATTACACAGTGACTCAACAGGTCAGTGCCGCCCCCTACAGATCATTACAGCTCATTACATCAATCTGAAGTGTCTGTCTCTTCTCAAACAGATGACCGAGATGCTTTCTTCAGACTATCTCAACAGGTAACCAGCTCTCGTAGTTAAACAGATGGTACATTTAGATTCTGTCGTCATTGACTGAAGCTGTGTTGATGTTGTAGAGCACACGCAGAAGAGTGAGCGTCACGCTACTGCCGACTCCAGCTGAGGTGTGAACATCCACAACACATCTCATCACAGAGTTCTTCTCATTCAGCGTCTCAGTGCCTGTTTGTTGTTGTGTGTCTTTGTAGATGATGGATCTAGAGACTGTGTTCCTGCAGAGCGCCAAAACGAGTGAGGAGTCCGACAGAAGACCTTGTATACAGAAACTGAGGAGGTAAAACACCAACGGTTTAAAAGAAAGAGTTTAACAACATTTTTATATCTTTATTATTGTGTTGACGCACACTCATTTTAAATTTTTGTCAAAAAGTAAACAAACGCTGAAATACAATTCAACCAAAACACATATTTGACTTTCTATGATAATAATGTTGACTATGAAATATGTTGTAAATGTACATTTTTATGTATAGAAATTCTCAATCCACCGCTGTAAATTGACATTAATTCACTAATTTGGAAATAATTTATTATTTGTAAATTATTCTGCTTATTAACTATATAGATTTTGTTATCTGTTCTATATGTTTTTCTTGCGGTTGTTTGTAAGTGAGATGTTTCCTTTCATTCTTTATTCACTGCATTGAAGAGTATGTGTCTCAGACAGGAAATGATGCGATCGGATTCTATTAAGAGCACCCTGACCTTTGACCCTTCCACACAGGACTCCGCCCTAAAGCAGGATGATGCTGACAATGCAGTGTTTCCATGGTAACAGACAAACAATCACACAATCGTTTAAAAACACGTTACCGAACATTTCATAATAAAAGTCTTATTGTCGTCAGTGTGACACAGGGTTCATGCCGTCACCGTCCCAAAGAGAGTTCAGTGGAGGGGGAGGAGTCAGTGAGAGGGGAGGAGCCATCCCTCACATCCAGCTCTGAACTGTATGTCCCCATTCATTCAAGTTCACTATAACTGATCTGAATAGGTCGTCCCAAATCAAGCACTTGTGCACTATTCTACGCCACTTTGTAGTATAATGGTGTGAGTAGTGCGTTCACATTGAAAATTCTCAAAGAAGTGCACTTTAATTACCCGGATGATGCACTTTTTTAACCCGAACTAATGAAGTGTGGAACAATTCGCTCACTTACTATGCCCTTAAAGTATGTACTGTTTCTGTTATGGAAAAGTTTATACATTTTAGTGCGTATGGACGCACTGGGACGTACTTACGTGAGACGGAAGTGGCCGTTGTTACCTAGACAACACTGTGATCTTAACTGCTCTTTATTGAATTTAACTATTTATTCATTAATTATTTTTTGTGTGGTTAATTATGCTCATTTATTAAATTAGAGAAGCATATTTTATTTAATTGTATTAATGCAGAGTAGCGTCACTAAGCTCCGCCCTCTCGCGGTGAGTTGTGGGTAATATCAGCCGTTAAGTCTCCATTATTCACACTTCGAATTTCTCATCTGAGAATACTCATTTAGCATACTATGATTTGCGAAATACTATTTAGGACGGAAAGTTTGCGAATTGGGACAAAACAACGCACTTAACGTTCGCAGTTTCAGTTACGTAGCGGAAAGGAGGCGGAGCTATGAGACGCTGCTTGAGCAAAACTGACTGATAATGCTTCTATCTGATGACGACTAAACAGATGAAAACTTAATTACATTTTACGATCTATACATTTATTTTTATTCGCACGCATTGTGCCGTTAGATAGACGTTGTTTGCGCTCGTCTGGGAAACTGCACACACTTCCGGTTAGTATTAAACCGTTTCGTATTTCATTTTGGACGATGCTACTCTTCTCAAATTCATAAACTACATGGTTGCGAACATAGTGCGGAGTTTAAGTGCACATTGTGTCATTTGGGACACAGCTACAGATTGAGAGTGATGAGTTATTGTGCGTTGCTTTCAGGTGTGTGACGTCACATCAGCGCCCTCTGTTGGTCTGGAGCGTCATCATGTTGCCACTCGTCTTCTGTCTCATCATGCTGACGGCTCTGTGGTTCTGAGCTCCGCTCCTACAGTTTTGAGCATGAAACATTACAATCAACATGAAAACACTGTGTCCAATAAATATAGATAAAATAATAATAAGATGAAAGAAGGTCAGACATGTTTGAAATGACGTGATGACAAAAGATTCATTTTTAAGTGGACTGTGTCGTTGTGTGTGCGTGTTTGTGCGCGTGTTAATGGTTAGAGACTAAAACAGTGAACAACAAACAAATGATTAAAACACAGATTCAATAGAATTCAACTGCTCTCAGTAAACAGCTGGGAAGACAACAGAATAATGACACGCATTTACATGATAAACAGATTCGCCAATCACCAGGTGCTGTTTATTTCACACTTTATTCACATTATTCTGATGGGAAACAGAGAGAAAGGATTTGAACATTTAACATAATTTATATTTGATTAGTTTAAACCATAGCACACGAAATTATATATAATCAAAATAACCCGCAGAAAAGATGAAGCGTTCCTCGCAGATGTTAGGCTCCACCCAGTCCTGCTAAATAGCCAATCACAGCTCAGAATGAGCAGCAGGATCAGGAAGAGCTCATCGTTTTCTTCTCAGAAACTGGATTAGTTTATATTACACCTGTGTGGATTTACGGATTGTTTTGTTAAATGGTAAAGTTCATTGTTACTTTATTTGTCACGTTTATTATATTAGTTTTTAATAAAGAGAAGAAAATAAATGTTTGCCGCGTTTATTTACAATTACATTTCCATTACGTTAAATAAAATGACTTAATATATCTAAAATAAAACACTGATATTTATAACATTCATTTAATCTGTTTATTCTCAAAAAGAAGAATATAACTCAACAAGAACAAACACAAGTGTATAAACGCACACTAGTGTCACTCCCCTCCATTTGATTCTAATTGGACAGTTGATTCGCATTGCATCATGGGAATGCTAACACCCGATATAGTGAACTATAAAAGAGACAGTGGGCGAATCTGTTTTTTATAAAAATCTGTCATACATCAACAAAACCTTCACAAAATGACGTCTGGTTGAACGTTTAATTGACTGGCGATACTTAGAATCCAAATTTACAATTTACAAAATAAATATGTACTATAATAGTTTCGTATGCATTCATTTTTACACAATATATGAAGAGTCTGGTTGCAAAATGAGATGTTGTTTATAGTCGATTCGAACGAATCTATCAATCAAACTGCTGTTGGTTTGCTTTGATTTAAACCAAAATACCTCAAAACAAGCTTACTAACACAATAAAACATAATAAAAACACAATAACATTATAAAAAACATGGTTTTTATGTCTCAGTTTATATATTTATATAAGCTTGAATCTTAAATACCAATTGAAGTATGTGTGAATTATTTCTGTATGAAGTAAATATATTTTGTATAAATGTGTGTATCACGAGCGTGTTTGTGCAGCAGATGTTGAGCTCTTGTGTGTAATGATTATGGGATGAGATGTAAGAAGACAGATGCACAGACTCGTGTGAAATCATCTGGTGACGTAATCACAGGTAACACATGACGACGGGTTTAGCGTGTTAAGCCATGTGCTGCCATGTGAGATTGATCAGCACACACACATGTAAACCTCACATATACCTGCACATCATACACAGATAAAACACTTATATATCAAAATCTTTTATTTGTGTTTAAAATATTGAGGTCATGTCTGTACCGATGTTTTTTTCATTTAATGTTAATTTATTCTCCAACAATGAAATAAATCTTAAAAGATATGTGTGCGAATGTAAACGTGCAGGTTTATTTTGATGAATTCAACAAGTTAATTAGAGGGTTATTAGAGGTGTTGGGATGACGTCACTGGGTTAAGTCCCGCCCCCCGGGCACGCTCCTGAGGCTCGTGTGAGCGCGTGAGAACGTCCAGCACAGATCTGCAGATCTCTCTCATCCGATCCGATCCGATCCGATCCAGGTAAGACCAAACTCACTCCTCTCATGTCTGATGTGAATGAATCATGTTTGTATTGAGTTTAGAAGAGTAAAACACGAGAGTGCATTTCATGTTTTCTAATCTGTAAGGGTTTATACATTGATACTTTAAATTAAATTGTAACTTTATATTATTTAAAAATGATATATCATTTAAACTCAATAAAAAGCGAAAATGTTGCCTCAGCATTCGAGTGAAATCTGTTTAATTTGAGGCACTTATCATTTATTGAAGAATAATCTGGAAATCAAACGCAAAGTTATTAACAATAAATAATACAACAATAGTATGAGGAAAGCACACACAGTAACAAAGATGCTAAAACTTAAACTAAAATAAAATGAAATAGAATATCTTAAAGTAATAAAAAGGTCTAAAATAACTCTGACATTCAAGGCGAAGAACTTTTATGCAACTCAATAAAACAGTTTTGTTATATAAGGCTGCACAGAAGTTGAATTAAATATTCAAACTTATCAAATGTTATGTTTTATATAATTCAGAATGTAGCCGATGTGATTAAATGATGTGTTTCAAATACAGTAACCTACATACAGAGATCACAGATCTGAGATCAGATTTAAACTCTTCTGATTCTGTGAGCACCTGTTACCATCATGTTTATATATTAAGAGCGTGAAATCATCATCACTGTAAACGCAAACGCTGAAGATAATCAAACAGATTAAGAAATGTAAACATAGTTTTTATGGAAAAGTTCTACTTACTTAAATTTTAAGTTCTTGTCTACTTAATTTCATGAGAAGGATGATTTAAATATTTGAGTCACACTTACTAAGACTAATTAAGAATTGTAATTTAATATTGATTTAAACTTACTTAAACAAAGAACCTCTAAAACTCAAATTTGAGGCAATGAGTTACCCTTATTTTTTAAGTAATGCCAATTTATCTGAGTTTACAGAGCATCATATAAAACTGTGTTTGTTTGTGTGTGTTTGTTTGTGTGTGTTTGTGTGTGTGTGTGTGTGTGTTTGTGCAGGAGTCAGAATCTGAGCCGTGATGGGTCGCAAAGAGCTTCAGTGCAGCTGGAAGAAAACCACTGACAACATCAAAGACATCTTTGATTTTAAAGAAGTGCTCGGCTCGTGAGTATCAAATCTGGCTCAAATGTAGATTTTATGCTACCAGCACATTATATTTATGTTATTTCGCAAGGTTTGTTTTTGGGAATGTTGTGTGTTTGATGGACGAGCTGAGATGAATTTGAGAGTAAAGTGAGATGATGGTTGAGACTTTGTTGAAGTGTGTGCTGAGTCAGAATCAGGACAGTGATAATGAAGGTGTTTTATCTCCGACTGATCGCTGTTATAGGATTACACACACACACACACACACACACACACACACACACACACACACACACACACACACACACACTCACACCTGAGACCGATTATAGGATTGAGAGCCAGGGGCCATTTTTATCAATGATGCTGTTCATCTGTTTGCTGTTATTGAGACGGAACTGAAGATATTATTAAGAGATTATTTCATTTAAATTCATTTCTCAAGCGTCTAAGTGAGTTTGTGACAGCTGTCAATCTTCATCATCTGACCAATGAGATCACAGACAGCAGAGAACAATCCAGTTTATTGTGTGTTTTGTGTAAACAGACTGTCAGTGATTATTGTTGTGATGTTTGTGTCAGTAAGTCATGGTGTGTTTGTGCATTGCCATGTTCTGATTGGGCCTTACTTTAAATTGATCATCCAATCAGTGAAGGCGCTTTCATTCATTAGCAGAATATAAATGACACTGTATAAATCTTCAGATGTGTGATCATCTGTGATGTGTAGATAGTGATGATGTCACGATCATGACCTCACACTACACACACTGAACTCACACTGGAGTGTGTGACTGAACTGTATGGACTGATGTTAAAGGCTTTCTCAAGCTCAAAGTGTTGTGATAGAGCAGGGATTAAAGGAATTGTGGGTAATGAGACGTGAGGCGTCTCTTATGTAATGCACACATGCACACACACATGCATACATACACACGCACACACATGGAAACACACACACATACATCCACACATGCACATAAACGCACACATGCACACACACACACAAAATACATGCACGCACTCACACACACACACACACACACACACACACAAGACACGCACAAATACACTCACACACACACATACACACACACATGTATGTTTAATTATCTCAGTGGTGACAGTCCATAGGCATAATGAGTTGTATACTGTACCAACTGTATATTTTATCCCCTTACCCACGCTCTTAACCTAAAGATCATAGAAAACTTTTTGCATTTTTAGATTTTCAAAAATTATCGTTCAGTAAAATGTATAATCTTTTGTGCCCGTGGAGATCTCAGTTTTGGTCCCCACAGTGACACGAGTCCCCATGAGCTGGTGTGTTTTCAGGTTTAGGTCCCCACTAACATATACAAACCAAGTCCACATACACACACACACACACACACACATTAAATTTTCATGTTGGGCTGAACATCTGTAGATATTCTCAGTGAGGATCAGAAGTGTGTTATGTTTGTGTTGTTGTTCACGAGTGTTGTGTGTTCGCGCAGGGGTTCGTTTTCTGAAGTGTTTCTGGTGAGAGAGAGACAGACGGGCAACTTTTACGCCCTGAAGTGTGTGAAGAAGAAACAACTGCACAGCTCCAACCTGGAGAACGAGATCAAAGTTCTGAGGAGGTGAGAGACACAACACACACAGAAACACCACAAAACCAAACAAACACGTGTAGATTTGAGTTCATCTCTCTCTCTCTCTCAGGATAAAGCACAGTAATGTGGTGGGGCTGGTGGATTTCTATGAAAGCCGAACACACTATTACCTGGTCATGGAGCTGTGAGTGTCTGATACACAACGCATCAACACAACACTGGTCCTGGAGCACTTCCTGTTTCAGTTTTATATCACTACACATTACAACAAAAAACAACCAATAGAATGCAAACAAAATGTGCGACAAACACCTTCAATATATATTCAGAGAACAAGCAGATCTTGTGTAGTGTGTATTGAATTGTGTGTGTGTGTGTGCCTCAGGGTCTCAGGCGGTGAGTTGTTCGATCGTATTCTGGATCGAGGTGTTTACACTGAAAAAGATGCTAGCATTGTGATCAAACAGGTCCTGGAGGCCGTGTCATACCTGCATCAGAACAGCATCGTCCACAGAGACCTGAAGGTCAGAATGCACACAATCACACACACACACACACACACACACACATGGTTTCTATTACTGAGTTGTGTGTGTGTGTGCAGCCGGAGAATCTGCTGTACTTCAGTCCGGAGGAAAACGCCAAGATCATGATCAGTGACTTTGGTCTGTCTAAGATGTCTGACCATGACGTGATGTCCACCGCCTGTGGAACGCCGGGATATGTCGGTACGACCTCACAATCACTCTTCACAGTGTGTGTGTTCGTCTTGATGTGTGACATCTGTTGTGTGTTTTCAGCTCCGGAGGTTCTGGCTCAGAAGCCGTACAGTAAAGCCGTGGACTGCTGGTCTATTGGAGTCATCACATACGTGTTGTAAGTGTCACACGGCTTCTCCTGTGAGCTGAGAGACGCTGGCGTGTTGTCTTACACACGCGTGTGTTGGTCTTTATTTAGGTTGTGTGGATATCCTCCGTTCTACGAGGAGAATGAAACCAGACTGTTCTCTAAAATAATGAAGGCGGAGTATGCGTTTCACTCGCCGTACTGGGACGACATCTCCGAGTCGGGTGAGCCAGGGCACATATACTGACATCACTGTTAATGCCTCATGGGAACTCATGTTTGATTCTAGAATAAATCTGTGTTCGTTTCTGTAGCAAAGGACTTCATCCGTCACATGATGGAGAAAAATCCCAGCAAGCGTTTCAACACTGAAGAAGCGCTCAATCATCCGTGGTGAGAGACACCTCATGGAGTGATTTTGTATATGATGTGATGAATACATGTGGAAGTGTGGAATGAAGCCGCTGGTTTGTGTGTTTAGGATTATTGGAAACACGGCTCAGAATAACAACATCTATCAGTCCGTCTGCGAGCAGATCCAAAAGAACTTCACAAGATCTAAATGGAAGGTGAGAGAGATCTGTGTGAAGTAACATAGAACTTGGAAAGTTTTGTAATCACTAAAATCTTTAACAACAATGTGGACTTTAACAACAAGGCTGAAAGGAAACATTAACAGAAGTTCTCTGAACGTTCTATCAAAGTTTTCAAAAATGTTTTTGTGGTAAAGAGAATTTTATAAAAACATTGGTATAAAACACCTTACATTGTTATTGGAATGTTTAAAAACATACAGAAATAACATTTCATAACTTATTTGTAATGTCAGCTCAACGTTCTTACAACATATAATATTTCATAACTTAATGTAAGTGTTATGTCAGCACAAAGTTTTTTATAATTGTATTACTTGTAATTTCGGCACAACGTTCTTAAAGCATATCATATTTCATAACTTACTTGTAATGTCAGCACAACGTTCCTTCAACGTATAATATTTCATATCTTACTGTACTTGTTATGTCAGCGCAAAGTTTTTTATAATTTGATTACTTGTCATGTCAGCACAACGTTCTTATAACATATTTTGTGTGTTCCAGCGTGTCATTAATGCAACAGTGGCAGTTCATCACATGCAACGGCTCAAGGCGGCTCACGCAGAACCTTCGGTCCCCCCACAGATGCCGTCGATCGAGGTGCTGGAAGTCTCGTCTCTGGAACCGCCCCCTGATGACCTGGACACCAATGGGAACCCGTCGTGCAGTAACACGAGCCTGTCGCCTCAGTGTGATGTCAGCAGTGGGCGTGGCCCGTTAAAGGCGTGTAACAGCGAGCCGATGCATGCGCTGGTCATCACTGAGACGGGAGAGCACACGTATCACTCCGAGTCTGAGCTGCACTGCGCTGCTCACAGGTACAATGACTCACTTCCTGTCCACATAGACAGCTCCTTTCTTACATTACTAAAAATGAAGCCTGACAAGGGTCTGAAAGACTCATCAGTGTCTGTGTGTTTCAGTGCTACGGGTGGGCGGAGCCAGTCCCTGCAGACCGCAGTCTGCTCTATGATGTAATTGTTGATTGACAGCTGTCAGTCAAATGAGGTGAGCAGATTCTCAGAGTGCAGTTGTGAAGGAATGAAGGTGTTCAATGATCTCAAACTTCTGTCTCTCTCTCTTCAGGTCAGACGGATGCTGACGGATGCTTATACGTGTGTGTGTGATTTGTTTCTTTGGGTGTCATTTCGAAACGGACTCACAACTTGAATTCAGAGTTACACAAGTGCCAACCACACACACACACACACTCACGTGCAGACACACACCTTTTCTAATAAATGTTTACTTTTTAGTGTGATGAGGAATTCATGTTGAGACAGTATTGAGACCATTTATTACATTATTGTCATCAGATGTTTGTTCATTTATGCACAGTAGTCATATTTATGCCATGAGCTGATGGTGGTGCATCATGGGAAGGTTAGAGGATTTGTCACAGTTCTACTTTGAGTTGCCGCAGGAAGCAAAGTATTTCATCCAGACATGTAAACATTCCGACAGAAAAACGTGAATTTTTTCCTCACTCACTGTTCTAGTCTCATGACATTTATATGTCATATGTGATGATTGTAACACATATAAGCAGCTGATTTATGGGCTTGCAGAGTGTGTTTATACATATACAGACACTGAGGTTCATCTGTGTGAAATAAAATGTCAAATAATAAAAATGATTTACTGTGTACTGGATGCTTCTAGATAATCATTTCCAGACAGAATGTGCAATCCCACAATGCAATGCGCTCAACCATTCAATATTTTACATCTTCAGAATATTTTATTAGACATTATTGTGTATACAGCCTGGCGTCAATGTGCAGTGTGTGTGTGCAGTGGTGTTGTTTAGCACCACGCAAGCCAATGCGTAGAGCCCCACAAGCTTGGGGGCCCCCTAGTTGCTACAAGCGGTAAAATAATTTTAGACACTCAGATATACGCAATGAAGCGCACGTATCAAAGCGATGCTCAAAAACGAAAGAAAGCAAAATAAAATAAATATAAAACTAATTTTCCATATATAGCAAAACAATGCTATTCATAGAAACATGAACCCAAAAATCTTGCACATTTTACATTCTTATACTGTAGCTAAAGGCATTCTGTATTATTCTGAATAAAACAAAAGACACAGTTTCATCCCAAAACCAAGAAGGTTTATTCTTATAACAAACTGAGAGAATTGTGTGCTGTTATGTGGTTCAATGTAAAACCTCAGCCCTGACACATGTTCAGTTGTCTGACTTTGTCACGAATATCATCTCTGAGTTTCTTAACTTTATCCTCCAGGCCGCTCAGTATCGTGGCCTTCTCCTCGAGCTCTTCTGTGGCCTGCTGTATCACCGCTTCTTTATCTGACAAACAAAGACGCACAATGACTCACTCACACGGACACACCCCTGATGGCACACTACATCTGCCTTACGTCTGTCATATAGACATCTAGGAGATGTCTGTAAGATGTCTATGATTTGGAGTGGATGTACAACAGCAGATGTTTTCCAGATCTTTAGCAGACATGTAACAAACGTGCGTGTGTGTGTAGAGTGACTTTGAGTGTGTGCGTTACCTCTCAGAGCGGTGGTGATGTTTGCCGTTTCTGAGGTGAGTGAAGACGCCTCCTCCCCAAGTTTCGTCAGACGATCTCCAACTTCACCCACCTCAGTGTTCTCCGCCGCCGCCAGTCTGAGTTTCTCAATCTCGTCCTTCAACGCCTCCAGGTCCTACACACACACACACACAATTTTTGTAAATGATAAAGGTTGAATTGTGTGACTGTAGGTTGTTTAATGTTTAAAGGTACCTTTGCAGCCTGGTCGGCCTCGTCCTGAGCGGCGTTGGCCTGATCATCAGCGTCATTGGCCAGTCCTGTTCCTGTCTGAAAGTCTTTCTTCAGAGTCTCTAGCAGGGGGCGCATCTCATCCACCAGCTCTGTAATACCCACAATCCCCTTCTCCGCAGGAGCTAACCTATCCTCAATCTGAGACAGAGACGGTGAGAGATGCTGAATAATCTGTGTGTTTGTTTGTTGGCTTGTTTTCAGTTTGTGTCTTTTTGTCCAGCTGTGTTCTCATTGGCTGAAAATTAGTTTGTTTTTGTTTTTTTCACAGTGTTTTGTTTTTAAGGAGTTTTTACAACCAGAGGGTGTGCAATGTTATGGCATCTTAGAAAACTCATTGATTTTCGCTAAGAATGATGACAGCGGCTAACATGTTGACCCTTCCAAGATGGCGGACGCCACGATGTGTCTAAGCTGGTTGAAAGTGGCATCTACGTGAACATATCTATGGCATTAAACGGTCAAACTCACCTTTCCGACATCCTCCATAACGTTCTTGGCGATGTCCAGACTCTGTTGGATTTTGTCCTCCAGGTCATTAAATATGTCATCGTTTTCGTCCATGGACTTGAGCACGCCCTCAGCGTCCTGCTGTATGCCGAAGGCAGCGTCTCTGGATGGTGATGTTAAAGAACATTAATATCATATCACAACATGTATGTAGAGTCGTTGTGTGGAGTCACGAGTGATGTGGATGTGTACCGTGCGTTCTGGGCCTCCTCCAGAAGTTTCCGGGCTTTCTCCAGCTCAGGTTTGGTGGACTCCAGGATTCTGCTGCTGTCGGGGAGAGAAGACGCCAGGTCCTGCATCTCCTTGAGTTTCTGCTTCAGATTCTCCACGCTGAGAGGAAACTTGGCTTCTAACACGTCCTCACACACACGCTCAATCTCATCCGGATCAGAGTGAGGAGCTGAGAGAGAGAGAGAGAGAGAGAGAGAACTTTACCTTTCCAGCATAAAATGTCATGTGCATGTGTATTGAAGTTTGTGATTCAGTATGTGTGTGTGTGTGTGTTACTCACCCGACAGGAAGTCTCTGAGTGTATTGATGAAGTCTTTAGAGTCCTTCAGGTCTCCGTCTACATCAACCCGCACCTGTTTAATCTGATTGGCCAGTTGGTCTGTGGACAGTCTCGCCTTATTGACTGAATCTTCAGCTTCCTGTATCTGTTGTGCAGATGAACACGTTGTGTCATATGTAGCATGTTATGTCTTAATGTGTATGTGTGTGTGTGTGTGTGTCTGTGGACTGAGGTGTGTGTTTCAGTGTGTAGTGAGATGTCTATATCAGTATCAGTGTGTATTGAGTGTGTGTTGTTGTGTGTTTATTAAATTGTGTGTTTTAGTGTGTGATTGTGTTGTTTAGTTGTTTTGTTGGACAAGTGTGTGAGATGTGTAGATCAGTATGGGTGTGAATTGAGTTTGTGTTTATTAAGTGTTGTGTATTTTATTAGTTGTGTGTATGTGTGTGAGTGCGTGTTTATTAAGTTGTGTGTGTTTATTAAGTAGTGTGTGTGTGTTTTTATTAAGTTGTGTGTGTGTGTGTGTGTTTATTAAATTGTGTGTGTGTGTGTGTGCGTTTGTGTATTTATTAAGTTGAGTGAGTGCGTGTGTGTGTATTAAGTTGTGTGCGTGTGAGTGCATGTGTGTATCTATTAAGTGTTGTGTTTATGTGTGTGTGCATGAAGGCTTGTGTACCTGTGTTAGCGCTTGTGTGATCTTGTCGTTGAGATCCTTCAGTTTGTCTTTCACTTCGTCTGCGTTCTGTAGAGCTTTATTGGCGTTGGGCAGCGCACCGACGCACTTCTCCTTCGCTCCACACGGGGGCGCTCCAGCAGGAGGACACAAGTCACCGTTACACTTCTGAGGAGTACACGGCTCCACACGAGTGCTGCCACACACCTGGCAACACACACTCATCACACACTGCTTCTCTAACACATGATCACATGTTCACACTCAATCAGAATCTCATGATCTCACCTTCTGCGCGGCGGGTCTCAGATCCGGTCGTGTTGCCAGATCCTCCTTCAGCTTCAGCAGATCTCTGGTGTTGAGCGGCTGAAGTCTGTTCAGATCCTTCAAGGCGTTTTCTCTGCTCTCGCTGGCGTTCTTCAGGGGTTTCTCAGCAGCTTCGGCCTTTTTGATGGCATCCGTTGACGAGTCGTATGATTTCTGGATGGTGTAGAAGATGCCTGAAAAAACAGTAAATATCTGAAAGAAGAGTTTTCTCTCCCCAGCCACAATGAGCAGTCGGTGCACCAGTGATATAACAATATAATAAGAACACGCTTACTGGCGTTGTTGGATCCGGCTGTGTTTTTGAAAGCGTCTCTCTTCGTGAAGTACTCCAGTCGTATAGATGCCAGTAAGTCCTGCAGTTCATCCAAGCGTCGTTCCAGATCTGGATCTGATGGCTGGGGCGACACATCTTCCTTCAGACCCTTCACCTGAGACCTGGAAGAAAGTCGTAGGTTGTAAATCCGTCCGTTTCATCAAAGGTTTTCGTTGGATTGTGTTTGTTGTACCTGAGCGTGTCGAGTTTCTCCAGGGTTTCAGTCAGTGTGTTGCCGGACGGTGTCGGTAGGGTCATGGAGTCCTGGATCTGTCGGAGTGTGTTCTGCATGCTTCGGATCTTCTGAGCGAGTTCTCCTGACGGGATTCCGCCCCCGTGAGGGATCTGATAGTTGGAGAGGCGCTCCAGAACCAGTGTGAGGTTCAGCAGGTGTGTGTTCAGGGTGAAGAAGCAGTCGGGACACGCCGGGCATTGTGGGAAACTGGCGCAGTGACCGCGTCTGCAGGTGTCACAGCGGGGGCCGGTCACGCCCGGTTTACAGCGACACGCACCTGTGCGCTTATCACAGCCGCCCGGCTCTGAGCCCGAGAGGTCGCACTCGCACGCTGAGAGAGAGAGAACACAGATGTATTGAGATGTTGATGTGTTTCATGGAATCCTTCGGTTACTCTCTGACAGGAAACACTTACGACGGCAGCCAAGACGAGCATCCCCGTATGTGTTGTCGGGGCAACCGCTGCAGGTCCGGCCCCCGAAGCCATAACGACACTGACACTGACCAGTGAGCTGAAGAAACGACAGCAGACGGACACGAGTGAGGGCGTTTGTGTGTGTCTGATTGTGTGCTTGTAAATGTGTGTCTGTGTGTGTACCTGGTCGCAGGTGGAGCTGCGGGAGTTGGTGGGGTCACAGTCACACGATTGGCAGCCGTTGGGTGATTTGGGGTTCCAGTATCCATTTGCGCAGCGATCACACATCAGACCCTCCACGTGAGGCCGACACACACACTGACCCGTCAGCTGATCACACGCACCGCTGACTGCACCCTCAGACCTACACAAACACCCTGACAACACACACAAACACCATCAGATCTCACTACATTTATATTTCAGTTTGCAGAGCAATGAGGTCAGGGGGGAGATGTTAGACATCAGGGGTGAGGTTTTACCGGTCAAGAGTGATATTTTAGGGGTCAGGGGTAACATCTGAGGGTTTGGGTGAGATTTTAAGTGGCAAATTGAGATTTTTAGGGTCAGAATTCAGGAGTCAGATTGTAGGGCACAGAAGGGATATTTTAGGAGTCAGGGGTGACATTTAGGGCTCAGGAGTGAGATTTTAAAGGGTCAGGGTGAGATTTCAGGAGTCATGAGTGAGATATTTGGTGTCATTGTGCGATTTTAGGAATCAAGGGTGAGATTTTACAGGTCAATGTGAGATTTTAGGGGTCAGAAGTGATATTTAGGGGTCAGGGGTGAGATTTTTAGGGTTCTGTTGTATGAGGGTAAGGAGTGAGAGGTCAGGGAGGTCAAGTGTAAGAGATCAGATGAGACTCACTGGAGCAGCCGTCGGGGTTGTTGGCATTGAGGTTGTAGTATCCAGCTTTACAGCGGTCACAGTTCTGACCCTCCACATGAGCTTTACACACACAACGCCCCGACACAGCATCACACTGACCCGAGTTCAGAGAGCCGGCCGAGTTACACTGACAACCTGAAGAGAGAGAGAGAGAGAGAGAAAGAGTCCTTCATCATTCTCATCATGTGAGTTTATGTATGAGTTTAAGTGTGTGTGTATAGCTTGTGTAACTCACGCAGGCATGCGTCCGGGCTCTGCATGTTACTCAGTGGGTTTGGGTAGTAATTGGGCTCGCAGCGTTCACAGTTTGGTCCTGTTGTGTGATGCATGCAGCCGTCACACACACCTCCACTCCTGCGACCCGTCGCCTCGTATCTCCCAGGGTCAAAGCGACAGCGCCCTGCGTGATTATTACATTCACAACCTGCAGGGGGCGGCACAGAACACACGAACACGAATGAATAAAACCGCTACAGTCATGAAAGATGATATTCAGTGTGTAAGAGCGTACGTTTGCACGTGTGTGTGTTCTCGTTCTCCGCTGGTCTCCACGGCAGGTCATTGTATGAGTCATCACATCGCTCACAGTTCACACCTGCTGTGTTGTGCTGACATTCGCACACTCCTCCAACCTACACACACGGATACACACGGTGACATTATGCGCGGTTGGGTTTATGAAGTGTGTGTTGTGTTTCATTGTATGTGTTGTGTGTTACCTGTGTGTTGGACGGATAGTTGTCAGTGTTGTCAGGGAGACAGCGGTTGGCGTGTCCGTGACAGAAGCATGACCCGATGACCCTCATCTCTCTCAGGGCGTAAAACTGACTCAGACTGCGACCCGGCATACTGGGCACTGGACCCAACTGAGTCAGATTCACCCGCAGACCAGTGAAACCAGATAAAACTGAAGAACAAACACAAAACAAACAAAAGAATCAATGAATCGTTCAGTGAATCAGATTAACCTACAGACCAGTCAAATCAAATAACACTGAAGCACAAAACAAACAAATGAATCAATTAAGCTTTTAGTGAGTCAGATTCACCCGCAGACCAGTGAAACCAGATAAAACTGAAGGTAAAACACAAAACAATTGAATCAATGAATCATTTAGTGCATCAGATTCACCTACAGACGAGTCAAATTCAATACCACTAGAGAACAAAACATAAAATAATCAATGAATCATTCAATGAGTCAGAGTCACCCGTAGAACAGTAAAACCAGATAAAACTGAACAAAACCAGACAAATTAAACAATGAATCATTCAGTGAGTCAGATTCACCTACACACTAGTCAAATCAAATAACAGAGAAGAACAAAACCAGACAAATGGATCATTGAGTGAGTCAGATTCAGTAACACCAGATAAAACTGAAGAACAAAACCCTTCATGAGAATCAATGAATCATTAACTGAATCAGATTCGACCACGGATGAGTAAAACCAGACATCACCAAATGACTCAATGAATCATTTACTGAGTCAAGAAATCAAAGAATCATGAATCAACATCTCACCTTCAATCTTCTGATCGTTTGACAGATTAATGTTCTCATACTGACGCACAGGATAATAATGAACCTGAGAGGATAAAGAATGGTTGATTATTGATTCTTTTGTCCGTTGAGTGAAGAACAAAGTGAAGTTGATGGTGAAACCTTCTGATCTCTGTAGGGGTCGCCGGCGGTGGGCGGCAGGGCGTGACAGTAGGTGTCATGGAGGCTGCGAGGAAGTGACGTGTCCACCTGAGGAAAAGCAGACGGACAGTCTGTGGCCATGTACAGGACGGGTTGCCAGGTGCGGCCGAAATCCCTGGTTCTCTCGATGACCAGAGCGCGGGGTCTCGGGCCTGAAGAACATGAGGTGTTAGACATCATCACATGATCTCATCATCATCATCATTATCATCATCATCATCTTCTTCTCCGTTCTGTACCTTAAAAGCCAGAAAGAGAGTTTCCAGCTGATACATTCCATTCAGATCCAGATGAAGAGTCACAGGATTCTCATCTGAAAATCACACACACACACAAACACACACACACACAAACACACACACACACACAGTCACATGACAGCTCCAGATGATGAGCAGAAGATGATGAGGAGGGTCTCTCTCACCCCTTCTTTGACTGCCACCATCGAGAGGGTCCGGCGCCAGAGATGACATTCTGTATGGTGTGAGCGTTATACGCCCCAGGGTAACGAGAGTCACACGGACAACATCTCATCTTCCACTGAGAGAGAGAGAGAGAGAGACACAGAGAGAGAGAGAGAGAGTGAGGAGAGAGAGAGAGAGAGAGAGAAGAGAGAGAGTAGAGAGAGAGAGAAGAGAGAGAGAGAGAGAGAGAGAGAGAGAGAGAGAGAGAGAGAGAGAGATAGAGAGAGGATGAGAGAGAGGAGAGAGAGAGAGAGAGATGAGAGAGAGAGAGAGACGAGAGAGAGAGAGAGAGAGACAGAGAGAGAGAGAGAGCAGAGAGAGAGAGAGACAGAGAGAGAGAGAGAGAGAGAGAGAGAGAGAGAGAGAGAGAGAGAGAGAGAGAGAGAGAGAGAGAGAGAGAGAGAGACAGAGAGAAAGAGAGAGAGAGACATAGAGAGAGAGAGAGAGAGAGAGAGAGAGACAGAGAGAGAGAGAGAGAGACAGTGAGAGAGAGACAGAGAGAGAGAGAGAGAGAGAGAGAGAGAGAGAGAGAGAGATGATGTAGACATGTTGACTTTGGGCTGAGTTTCTTGAGTGTGTGTGTTCTGCGTGTGTGTGTTAATTATGCTTCTTGTGTATTGGATATTGTGTTGATTGATTTGTGTAAGTGTAAAAGAGTGTTTGGTGTGTGTGCGTGCAATTTAGTGTTTGTGTGTGTATATTAAAGTGTGCATGTGCCTGTGTGCATACGTGCGTGTGTGTGCATGCGTATGTGTGTGTTGTGTGTGTGTGTGCGCGTGTAGTGTCAGCAGTGGTAAGGTTATGCCAACATTGTGCCAACGCTCACGCAGTTCAGCAGTCTTTAGTGTGTGTGTGTCGTGTGTGTGTGTGATGTGTCAGATATCAGGATGATGTTGTGTGTCTGGTTCTGTCCGATGGGTTCAGGTTTGTGTAGTATTTTAGTCATTTGGCAGCACTGGAGCTCTTCATGATGAACGAGCGGCAGGTGAAAGCACACATTACTGTTTCACAGCTCACAAGAGTGAAGAGAGATGTCAGTTGTGTGTGTGTTGTGTGTCTCACCTGAGCGTGAGGAGTACACACTACCTCAGAACCCATCAGACCGCAGGTAGAAGACGCCCTGAGGTTCTGTTCTCTACCCATCAGAAGATCACCCGCCGGCGGGTAACACGCCCCGCGCCGCAGTCATGTTGAGCCGCGCACACCGCACACACAACAGCTACACAACACAATCTTCATCATAACACGCTCAAATAACACAAGGCAGTCATCATACAACACACATGAGAATAGAACAAAAGACAAAACAAGACTTCAAATATTTGATATTTTCTGTGTAAAACATCAAACCTGCGGCGAGAAATAAAATCCAAGTCTTCATCCAGACAACTCTCTGAGCTAAAGAATAAATCATGATTTACTCACAACACGACACAACTGAACAACACATTAAACTGAGATTTCAATAAAAAATATTAAATCTGAACGAGTGAAGTAAAAACTCACCGGTGTGGAGTGTGAATGTTGTAGTTCTGTGTGAGTGAAATGAGAAACACAAAGACGTCTGCTGAGTGTGTTTGGCTTTTATTTAACAAGACTCTCACCTGTGTGTGTGTGTGTGTGTGTGTGTGTAACGCCCTTAGCGTCACACCCTTTATAACATGAATCAACCTGTACACACACACACACTCACACACACACTGGAATCACTCACATCCTCACAGTAACAGTGATGGAATTTATTCTTCACACCAAATAACATGATACAAACACACACACACACACAAACGCACACACACTCTGAAAACACTCACAGTAACAGTGATGGAATTCAATCTGCTACACAACAACATTTGATGTGTCTGTTGTTAACTGTGCTTGTTGTGTTGTTTGGATTGTGTCGCTTGCTTTGACAACAACAGAGTACTGATGGTCTTGTGATGTTGCTTTATCTACACACAGAGCTGATGATTGTCATTCGTGTGATAACTTTGTGTCAATTATTTAGTCATGAAATCACGTCATTATTCTGAACAACACCACGATATTGCCGTGATTGTGTGTAAAAACCGTGTGAATACCGTCATGTTTTGTGTAAGAGAGGAGCAGGATGTTTTGGATGAATTCTGTCTGGACCTGAAACAAACGTGTGTGTTTAAAGTCTCCCCCGCGGGCAGTGATTGTGTGTGTCTGGGTGTGTCTCGGCTGAGGTGAGTCAGACAGAGGTGCCACACCTGCCAGATCACCATGACGACCACATGAAGAGTGTGTGGGGCTTGACTTTTATATATATAAAATAAAGTTTAAAGTCTGTTGTCTTATGTTTGTGTGTGTGATTTCCTCCACTCATCATGAATGTAAGAGGTGTGTTGTCCAGACATTCATCATCAGTGTGTTGTGTTGTGTTGTTCACGCGCTGCAGGTTCACACACGCTCGCGAGTCTCAAACCTGGAACATGAGATTGATGGAGAGGGGCGGGGCCTGTAGGGGGCGGGGCTTACGTGTATAACACCGTTATCAGTTTTTGTGCGATTATAACATTTACATTTACATTTAGTCATTTGGCAGAGGCTTTTATCCAAAGTGACTTACATTGCTTTATCCTATACATTTTACATAGGTATTTGCAATCCCCTGGGATCAAACCCACAACCTTATAAAAGTGACTTTAATATTTAAACACGTTATAAAGTCTCAAGGAAAGTGACGGTCAATGATAAAAGTGGAAAACGGGATAAAATGTCGTTTTAACTCGATAATATGTCTTTTTAAAGGGATAATTTGTTGTTAAAGCTATATATTTTCTCGTTAAAACAAGATAATATGTCGTTTAAAACTAAATAATATGTTAAAATAAGATAATGTTCCGCTAAAAACAAAATAATATGTTAAAATAAGATAATATGGGCGTTAAAACGAGATAATATGTCGTTAAAACGAAATAACATGTTAAAATAAGATAATGTTGGGCTAAAAACAAAATAATATGTTAAAATAAGATAATATGGCATTAAAACAAAATAATATGTTAAAATAAGATAATATGGCATTAAAACGAGATAATATGTTAAAATAAGATTATATGTCATTAAAACAAGATAATATGTCGTTAAAACGAAATAATAGGGAAAAATAAGATAATGTTGGGCTAAAAACAAAATAATATGTTAAAATAAGATAATATGGCATTAAAACAAAATAATATGTTAAAATAAGATAATATGGCATTAAAACAAGATAATATGTCGTTAAAACGAAATAATAGGGAAAAATAAGATAATGTTGGGCTAAAAACAAAATAATATGTTAAAATAAGATAATATGGCATTAAAACAAAATAAGATGTTAAAATAATATAATATGGCGTTAAAACGAGATAATATGTCGTTAAAACGAAATAATATGTTAAAATAAGATAATGTTGCGCTAAAAACAAAATAATATGTTCAAATAAGATAATATGGCATTAAAACAAAATAAGAGGTTAAAATAATATAATATGGCGTTAAAACGAGATAATATGTCGTTAAAACGAAATAACATGTTAAAATAAGATAATGTTGCGCTAAAAACAAAATAATATGTTAAAATAAGATAATATGGCATTAAAACAAAATAAGATGTTAAAATAATATAATATGGCGTTAAAACGAGATAATATGTCGTTTTAACAGAATATTATGTAGTTTTAACGTGATAATATATTGTTAACTAAATAATATGTCTATAAGACAAGATAATATGCATTTAAAACGAAATAATATGTTAAAACAAGATTACGTCATTGAAACTAAATGTCTTTTGACGGGACACTATGTCGTTTTGAAGGGGAAAGTATATCGTTTTATCGACATATTATCTCGTTATTATGACATAATTGAGTGGAAAAAATACTATGTATGTGGCAGCAACAGGCACATTCACGTCTCTGTTGATTCTGGAGTTTCACACATTCACGGGCACATGCTCAGAATCTGACACAAACACTTTCTGTCAATCTCAATCATTCTGAATATTTACATGACAGAAATGTATTTGAGAAAATCAATCTTGAGAAGAAACTGTGAATGTCCTGTAATCATGATTATGATTAATAATCACATATCAATGACCTTCTTTACTATTATAACGTTTTCTTTTATATCTCTTCTTGATTCTGTTCGCTTGTCTTCACTGTTTGTGTTATAGAATGTGACCCACTGCTCTTAAAGCGGCTATAAAAGTCTTATTACAATAGCGATGAACGTGAGTGACATGTGTGATGACGTGTGTGATGAAGTGTGTCCAGGGTCATCTGGAGGCTCAGCAGCTGATTGGGTTTCACGTGTTGCCCGAGGTGACGACAGACCAGAATAATCGTATAAAGAGTGAATAACACAGGAGTGTGTTTTAAACGGTGTAGTGGACAGATGACACAGAACATCACAGAAGTGAGTGAAAGATAATAATATTCATATAATAATAATATAAATCAAAATGAATGAATATGTGTCATGTGTCATGTACAGCTGAACTCTGTCGTCATGGAGACTGTGAGAGAAATCACTGCTTTTGTCAGAGATATAAGGAAACAGAACCCGAGTGGCCGCATGCTGAGCATCTATGTGCTGGGTTGTGTTCTGGCTGTTCTGGGGTCAGTGTTCGGACTGCTCGAGCTCGTGAGTCAAACCTTCACTTCTGATCCGGAGTCGGTACCCGGTCACCGGGGGGAGAAATTGATATTCACGGGTCTGGGGTGTGAAATGACCCGACGGAACTCTGTCAAGCGTCTGCACGCCTCGTGAGGAGTCTCAAGAACTTTATTATATTCACACTGAAGATGCGTCATGACGCGCGTGAGGTCCTGCGCGAGCCGGGAGGTCCGGTGATGAGCTCCGCTGGAGACACGAGCTGATTGACAATAAACCAACACTTGCATTACATGTTTAACACTATATAACGTTTTTAATACTTTTTATATGAGTTGAGTCGAGACGTGGATTGATGCAACAAAACATGTCATTTTGAGAACAATTAACTTGTGATATTTTTTATAATTAAACGAACTGTATATGATATAATGAAAGATAATTAAAATCGAATTATTTGGCATATTACTGTTATACGGTGTTATTTTATTATTAAAGTCAGAATGCATTGAAAGCAGTACAAAATAATACTGCGTGATGTATCAATAAATATTATTTCGTTTTTTATGTGTATTTTTATTTATTCATTTGCATTGATGAAATCACAGTGTAGGGCTAAATGAACGCTGCAGATTTGTAAAATAGGATTGTTTAGTTTTGTCAGGATTTATACAACAAATGGGCAGATATGTGTAGTTAGTGTGTGATTAAATGTTTAAAATAAGAATCAAATCATATTTTAAGGTCATCATGATACTAAATTGCGACGTGACGTGTATCCGAGTGAAACGGCTTCTGAAATTAAATTTAAGAACAAATTAGATTAGGCAGAAAATGACTTCCCATTGTACAGTCAGTATATATATATAATTAATGGTATATTGTGAATACAAATAGAAACATTTGGACAGTCAGTATAGTCATACATCTTTTTTGTTGCTGACGTCATGTGGTCAAGAGTTGTTGTTGAGGGGGGAGGAGAGTTTAACGTTTTTGATTAAAGATTACAAGTGCAAAATAATAAAATATATATAATGTTGCGCACGGATAAATCATTTATTATAATCACTTTAAACTTTCCTGTTTGATTGCGTGGTGACACCTAGAGGAGCAATCGTGCACAAAAATACCTCAGAAAAGAACGAACACACCGAGCTTTATTTTGAAGTGTTTGGCGGCTTTTATTTTGTGCGTGTCTTCAGAGCAGGAAGCGGAAGTGTTGCACACACGCGTGTCTCTGTGCTCTCGTTCATTCATTAGAACGGTGTTTAGTGTGATATTAATAATCAGGATGATAAAAGAGAATCGTTGGGTTATTCCTGTTAACGCTCCGGCTTGTATGGAGAGACATCTGGACGCTTTACATTACAGAGCCGGTCAGTTTATAAACTAAAATAACATTATAGACGTCATCATCTGTACTGTACAACAGATACGCACACTTTTATTAAGCGCACGTTGTACTTCTGATATAGTTTCTGACGTATTTTGTAAATGCATTTAACTGTACATCTATCATGCACGTCAGATATTAGCTTGAAGTCTTTTAGAAATCGTGTAAACTAACTATAGTACAAAGATATAAGTGTTTAGTCAAATAAAAGTAGTGATTTTAAAATAAGATCTAGATTAATGGTCATAATGCACACAGTTTATGTCATAGAGAAGGAAAACTAAGGATTGTGTTTTGTTTGCCTGTATTGTTTGTTTACACTTTGTTTGTTTACACTTGAATAGTTTGTGAAGGGGAAGATTTAAGGGTTGGGGAGTAACGCGTTACATGTAACGGGATTACAGTAATAAGGATGCAAACATTTGGAAACTGTATTAATCCATTACAGTTACAATGAGTTAAAAATTA
>CM056472.1:12666347-12678847 GCA_029783895.1 Triplophysa bombifrons
GAGATCAGTTGTGATTAATAAATGTCTGCTAAATGTCTAAAATGTAATAAATTGTGCTTAAAATATTGTGTATAAAATATTTGCGTTTTAACAGTGTATTCATTTTTTATTGGTTAAATAAATCTCATTTCCTAGTAGTTTACAGTTGTGTGTATAGATCATACTATAACAGATAAATGATTGTATTAATAACTGTGGAGGAGTGAAATGTGAATGTGCAGCAGACGATCACCGTGACGGATCACAGAAATAAAGCTGCAGAGGATGGGAAGCGTCGCCATGGCAACAGATACAGGCGCTGAGATGCCCTGAGAGTCACGTGCCTTCAGAGATACATAAAGTGTTGTGTGTAAGTGTGAACAGCAATAAAAATAAATCCCATATTTGTTCATTACGCCTATTTGAACATCTGTTGAGTGCGATTCATCTCACCGCCAGATGGCGCTGTAATATTTCCGTTCTGTACTGACTGAATGTGCTATTTATAGCCCAACTCAACAATAAAATACACACGAATAAACACCCGTGTGTGTGTGTGTGTGTGTGTGTGTGTGTCTTACACTTATGTTATATTGTGATATAATGAACGTGTGTTCACGTTTGTTACCTTCGTTTTATTCGACTCTTTTTGTAGGTCGTGTGTAGGTGATAACTCAACACAATCCCACGATTTAGAGTCGAAATAGCGAAACAAAAAACCCTTCATACAGCATCTATAAATAAACGGAGAAACTTTACGGTAAGCGCGTCTTCGCTTCTCACGCCTTTGTTTTCCCCCTCAGACCGTCACGCATTCGTGAGCTGCGTTTGACGTCAATCTCCAAATATGGAAACGGACGGAACCCGAGCGTCACCACAACACGCTGGTGTTTTCCACCTTGACAACCAATCAGGCCCCGAGCGAGTGCCTGAGAACACCCTCACAATTGTTTCATTGGACGATGGGCGCGTCGCTCAGGCCGACGCGTACGACGTCAACAGCTTTGTCTGTATAAAGAGGCGGATCCTTTCGCCTCACGAGTTCACTTCAGAAAAGCTGCGCCGTCGGACGGAGACAGTAGAGCGGACGGTGATGTTTCTAGTTTCGTCGTCAACAGTCTCGTCGCATTGATTCAGCCAGCGTTCACGGAGGACGGCAGCCGCTCTTCACTTTTCTTCTCTTTCACTCTGTTCGACGGATTAAAATGACTCACGGAACCGGTACCGGAGGGGAAATGATCGGCGAGGTTTCGGCCGCTGCGAGTTTCGTGTGCAGACTTCTGCGCAGCCGCGGACACCTGAGTGACGTACAGCTGCATGTTTTCAGAGACGGTCTCGCGCAGGCGCTCGGAGGTAATGCGCTCTTTGTTTCTTTTATCATTAGTTTTATAAAGTTTTCATACAAACTGTTGTAAACAAAGTAGTGTGGTGTGACGTTGTTGTTTTAGACGCACGAGGTTAATACTTTGGGACCGTAGTTACCCTAACGACCCGCATGAAAAAATACTGACGTAAAATTGAGTATTTACTGACGTAAAGTGTTGTATACTGTAGTAAAGTATAGTACATCTGTTTGTGATCATTTTAGTTTTCTGTAGCATTAGCTCTAGTGAATTGCTAACCTTTAGTTCCGCACTAGTATACTTCAATACTTAATATAGTGAGATTCAAACACGCATTAGTATCTTGAATTGTATACTTCAGTATTTTTGCATGTGGCAAAATAAACCATATTTTTACCACAGCAACATGTTGAATGTGAAATGCTATGAAGTGTTTAATGTTTAACGTGAATTCAACGAAAACGTTATTTAACAGATATGCTTTTCTTCTTGCAGAACACTACCAGCATCACTGGTTCCCCGACAGGCCACAGAAGGGTTCCGGTTACCGCTGCATTCGCATCAACCACGAAATGGACCCTCTGATCGGCCGCGCGGCCGGCCACATCGGACTGACTGCTGCACAGCTCTTTGCTCTTCTACCGCGGGAGCTCACGCTCTGGGTGGACCCTTACGAAGTCTCGTACCGCATCGGCGAGGACGGTTCCATCTGTGTACTGTATGAGACCGAGCCGCCCGTCGCAAGCCCCGCCCCCAGCCTCAGAGGACCCTCCGCTTACGACCAAGCCACGAACTGCAAAAACAGCTTCATGGGCGGCCGCAGGAGTCCGCCCAAAAACTACCTGATGACTGTGTCCAGCTGAGTGCCGCTGGTGTTGCTGATCGGCCCGCTGCTGCTTCGACGGTGAACTTCTCACGTGACTTCATTTCTTGACATTTCAGAGCTGACTCCGAACCGTTTTTATTTAAGAAGTTTAAGCACTGGTTGATATGTGTCTGGACTCTGATTCTACACCTCCGAGCACTGTTCTGTGTGACCTGTTTTACCCTGAAACAGGTTTTCTGGTGCTAGCACACGGTTTCAGTGCGTTAATACCTCTCACAAGAATGTAAAGCAATTAAAGCTGGAAATACACTTGACACAAGTACAACGACAATTGTGTGTGTCTGTTGCTGTATATGCATTATAGATCTTATTTTTACATTTTGTACATTGGCTTATCATAATCCGTTCTGCCTTAAGCACCCACGCCCGTCTCTTTGTCTTATTGTGCAATATTCTGGCGTTACGCCTCCTGTGATGTCATGAAATGAGTCGTCTGTGGAAAGCTTTACTGCCGTTGTCTCTGTGAGGATGAGTTGTTTTCTCCCAGAATGCTTTGCTTGTGGTCTGCTGGCTGGTTAGTATGAGTGCCAGTGAAGTCTGTTGCACATCACACACGGGCTGCTGAGCAGCTTGTTCTAGACGGAGAGTTAATGTCGTTTGTAAGCTATTTGAAGCTTTTATTGTACATTTTTGTTTTTTAAGAAATGAATTTTCGTGCAGATGAAGAGCTGTACAGTCAGTTTTTATTATAATAAACATTTTATGAATGAAATATCACTTGTTTGAAAACTTTCATGGTTTACTCAAACCTGTTTCTTCCATAGACCACAAAATATATGTTTAAGAATGTTAATAAAACTACACTTCACATTTCTTGAAATGTGTTCCACAGAAGAAACCCTCACGCACAGGTCAGAGAGTGAATAAATGTCAGAATGTGTGTTCCCTTTAGTCTCAAGATTGTTTTCAGACCGACTGACGCTGGTAATGTTCATGAGAGTTTGGGATGGAGTTGTTGTGATGGCGTTCTTCTGTGTTTTTGCTCTGAGGAGTTTGGGGGAAGCTTTCACGCTCCTGACGTCATAAAACACAATCACTCATCCTGTTTCAAGTGTTCCATTCAGGACGTGTGTGTGTGTGGGGAGGGGAGGATTTAAGCAGATGGCTTTAACAAGAGACTACACACATATGGAGTCTCGCACTATTGTCTAACACCCCCCACACACACACACACACACACATCTGAATGCATCAGTGACGCCACTGTGACGTGATCATCTGATCTCAAATCTGTTCAGGAGATCATTTCTCCTGGAGTCCTCGCAGGTTTTGATACGATCTGTGTGTGAACAGAAGATTGACCCCTGACCCCCAGCTGCCGGGGTTACTCGCCCCTACGCTCAGATCTGAGATGTGATTGGTCGAGGAGCGGGCAGATCTGAGAATAGTTCTCATGTTCCCTCAACAAGTGTGATCCCTGTTGATTCTGATGACATTCAGCAGAAAGAGAGAGAGAGGGGGTGGGCAGGCGGGCGGGCGGGTGTGAATGCGGGTGTGTTTCTGGGCCATTTGGTTAGTCGCCAAATCCCTGAAACACACACACTCGCACACCCATTGAGAGAGGAAGTGTGTGACAGACGGCTGGAGGAGGGGGTTTCACGTTGGCTTGTTTTCCATTACAAAAAACAGTTCAAGAGTGCTAGTTGTGTTCTTTGTTCAAACTCAAAATAAGACATATTTTAATTACATTGTTTTAAACTTATAGATGGATGTAGTGTACTTTCAAAGGCGCTGTATAAACTCAAAAGAATAAGTATTGAAGAAGTAAGCTTACAAGTATACTAGTACATACTAAGTTCTTAAGTGTAGACGGTTTCAGTGACAACAATGTAAACAAATGCTATGCGGCCCAAACGTATCTTCAGGAAGACCCTCCCCCAAATCATCAATAACTGTTGAGTGATTTAAATTTCATACAATTAATACACAACACAAATTTTAGATAAATGACTATCAAGTAAGTTTTAATGTACAGTTGTTACACGACTACTTGACATAAATGTGAATCTGAAATATTTGATTTCTTCATTTTTACCGAATGCAGACCTTCTGTGAGGAAAAGCTGTTTACTTTTAGTTTAGTTTTAAGCTAAGAAACGACGTTCAAACTGCGTACAGGTATTTTGTTTCACCATTTGTAAATATAATGTCATATATGTTATTAAATACATATTTATATTTAACTTGTAAAAAAAACTGTCAATGATTGGCAGCATCCAGGTTACCGTGTGTTATTAGTTTTGAGCGGTTGTTATCTGGGAATAACCAACCTGCAAATGTCGCGACTGGCCAATCAGAATCAAGCATCTCAACCAGCTGTGTAATATTATAAATTAAATATCAAATAAATCGTTATATCATAACCAGACACAGACAGGAAGTTAACTTCCGGCCATGCGCGTGCATCTGATGAAACCGTCAAGTTAAGAAGGATCTCCTTAAATATACTGATAAAGTTTAACATAGATGTTTGTAAACATCTTCAAACGTCTCGATTCTCAAAGTCTCGATTGTTCTGACGTCTGAGAGAAACAACAGCGATAGTTAGATTTGATTCTTTATCAATGCGATTAATTGAATGTTAAAGTGTTGTGTTGTGTTTTATGACACACAGAGGAGTGAATGTGTGAGAGTTTGTGTGTTGTGTTGAGCAGCTGAAGTCTGAACAGAGTTTCATTGTCCTTAAGTTCCCGCAAAACTAAAGCAGCAGCTGTCGCTCGACACACACAGACAGACACACAAACAGACAGACACACACACACACACACACACACACACACACACACACACACACACACGCACGCCCCACATCCTCTCTCAATACACACACCTACCAAAACAAACCCCCACCAATACCACAAACCAAACAATCTCTCAGCTGGGGGTCACCACGGCAGGGCAGGACACATTAACCCCTAACCCACACACACACACACACAGTCTTAACTCTCCTCATGTGCAATAACAGACACAACTGTGTTGTGTGTGTGTGGGTGTGTAACCAGACTCCAGCAGTACTCCACCCTATCAGCACTGATAACATGAGTGTATATTATCTGCCTCTAGGTGTGGCCTGCGCACACACAAACACACACAAGTTTATCTAAGTTTGTACATTAAGACACAATGTTGACTTCTGTTGTGTTTATATACACTAAACCTCTAGAACATGACACACAAATCTAATCATGAATCAGCATCTGAACATACTGTTCATAAACTAAACACTCTCACACACACACACTCTCTCTCTCTCTCTCTCTCTCTCTCTCTCTCACACACACACACACACACACACTCCCTCTCTCTCTCTCTCTCTCTCTCTCTCTCTCACACACACACACACACACACACACACTCCCTCTCTCTCTCACTCTCTCTCTCTCTCTCTCTCTCTCTCTCTCTCTCTCTCTCACACACACACACACACTCCCTCTCTCTCTCTCTCTCTCTCTCTCTCTCTCTCTCTCTCTCTCTCTCTCTCACACACACACACACACACACACTATCTCTCTCTCTCTCTCTCTCTCTCTCTCTGTCTCACACACAAACACTCACACACTCTCTCACACACACACACACACTCTCTCTCTCTCTCTCTCTCTCTCTCTCTCACACACACACACACTCTCTCTCTCTCTCTCTCTCTCCCACACACACACACACACTCTCTCTCTCTCTCTCTCTCTCTCTCTCTCTCTGTCTCACACACAAACACTCTCTCACACACTCTCTCTCTCTCTCTGTCTCACACACACACACACACACACACACACACACACACACACACACACACTCACACACACTCTCTCTCTCTCTGTCTCACACACACACACACACACACACACACACACACACACACACACACACTCACACACTCTCTCTCTCTCTCTGTCTCACACACACACACACACACACACACACACACACACACTCACACACACTCTCTCTCTCTCTCTCTCTGTCTCACACACACACACACACACACACACACTCTCTCTCTCTCTACTTTATTGGCATGATTGCATGTTCTTAAAATATAGACAAAGCACAGAACATATAACAAAAGACTTATATAATATATGATATTTAAAAGTACACACACACACACACACACACACACACACACACCGAGGAAACCCCAACGCCGCTATTTTCCTTCTCGCTCGTCATTCACTGACGTCACGGCAGTTCAGCCAATCAGAGACTGTTGTTGGGGTAGAACTGACAGAACACAATTGTGTGTGTGTTTGTGTTGAAATATAAGCAGGACTCACTGTCCATTTCTACATTTAAACACACGTCACAGCAATATTTAGATCAGACTTCAAGATCAATTTATAGAGAATTAACTCAAGAAAAAATAAAAACACAACACGCGCGTTTAGTTTGGAAGAACATTTCTCCAGTCAGTGAGGAAACTCCATTTAGTTTTTTACAACGCAAATAAAGATTTATATTTGTTATGTTGTTTGTCGTGTAGGATGTGTCCTCATTTATATGTATGTGTGGTTCTTTAATGTGGTTTTGTTACGGTAAACACTGTAACGTTTCCACTGACTTCAGATCAGTATCGATCAGCGTTGAACAAGAGCTCCGTCTGCAGATGAACTCTGACCCCTGCAGGCCACACGGCAGAACTGCAGCTGAACTCTGACCCCTGCAGACCACACGGCAGAACTGCAGATGAACTCTGACCCCTGCAGGCCACACGGCAGAACTGCAGATGAACTCTGATCCCTGCAGGGGCAGAACTGCAGATGAACTCTGACCCCTGCAGGTCTGAGTTAGTTTGATGAACAGACACATTTATTTGTCTTTTACAGATGATGATGATTAGACGCAGACAAACACATTTATAAACAAATATATTTTATTATGAACACTACAAACTACAAACATTGTGATGTGGTCACTGATCTGAGGTCAGCCCGCTCTGCTGGATCGCTGCTGTTGCCATGGTGATCGCCTCCTCTAACGTCTGCTGATCTTCTAACTACACACACACACACACACACACACTGTTAAACCAGTTGACACACACACACATGTTGAGTGAGTGAGCGAGCGAGTGAGTGAGTGAGGGACCTGTACTGCGATCTGCGTGCCGTTCTCTGTGTCCAACAGCGCCACCTGCTGATACGCCTTCACCTCCGTCATGATGCCGTCTGATGTTACTATGGCAACCTGCGGGAGGAACTCAGCGTGAGTGACCCGAGCGCTTACAACCGCGCGACACCAGCCGTCCCATAATACCCACCGGCTGCAGCTCGTTGCCATCCGTAACCATGGTGACATGCGGATGTCCAGCGCTGGTTGTTCCGTCCTGCGTTACCATGGCTACGGCTGTGCCGAGTACCTGCGGGGAAATGGATTCACCCGTCACACACACACTTAAAGCTTGTGAGAACTGAGAGACGGACACACACCTGTGAGGTGGGGATGCAGCCTGTTTCCATGGTAACCTTAACATGGGCTTCCTGCTCAGCAGCGGCCTGCGGCGAGCCGTCGAACACGTCTGCGTCTACACACACACACACACACACAGATGATGAGTGAGATGCTTATGGTATTATTATTATGGTCTGGCCGTGAGATAGGCGTCTCACCGTCACCGGCCGTGTTGAAGTCTCCGTGTGTTGTGCGTCTGTGCATGGCCAGTGTAGACGTCTGTCTGTATGTCTTCCCGCAGTGACTGCACGTGTACGGCTTACAGTGTGTGTGCACCACGTGATGTTTATAAAGACTGGAGTACTCCGTAAAACTCTTCCCACAGCCCGGGACTGTACACACATACGGCTTCTCTCCTGACGCACAACACACACAACAGCATCATGACATGAGGAAACACAAAACTAAAACAGTTACACTCTGTGTGTGTGTGTGGTACTGATTCATGGTGTGTTATAGTTATGATTGTGTGTGTGTGTGTGTGTATGTGTTTTGATTGTGGGCATTGTATTTATGATTTTGTGTGTGTGTGTGTTATTTATGCTTGCTTGTTTGTGTGTGTATTATATGTGTGTGTTAGATTTATGATTTTGTGTGTGTGTGTGTGTGTGTGTGTCTGTTATTTATGCTTGCTTCTATGTGTGTGTTATTTATGCTTGTGTGTGTCTGTTACATTTATGATTGTGTGTCTGTGTGTGTGTTATTTATGCTTGTGTGTGTCTGTTACATTTATGATTGTGTGTCTGTGTGTGTGTTATTTATGCTTGTTTGTGTGTGTATTATATGTGTGTGTTATTTATTCTTGTGTGTGTGTGTTACATTTATGAGTGTGTGTGTGTTGTTTATGCTTGTTTGTGTGTGTATTACATGTGTGTGTTAGCTATATGATTTTGTGTATGTGAGTGTGTGTTAGATATATGATTGTGTGTATGTGAGTGTGTGTTAGCTATATGATTGTGTGTATGTGAGTGTGTGTTAGATATATGATTGTGTGTATGTGTGTGTTAGCTATATGATTGTGTATATTCAGCTGATTGTGTATGCACATGTGTGTTACCTGTGTGTATCCTCATGTGGTTCTTGTAGTTGGTGGCGCTGGCGAAGGCTCGTCCACAGGTGGTCTCAGGACACATGTAGGGTCTCTCGCCCGTGTGTGTGCGCGTGTGAACTTTACGAATGTTTGATGTTGTGAAGGATCGACCGCAGCCCTCAAACGGACACTTGAAGGGTTTCTCACCTGACACACAACACAACACAACAGTCAGTCGTCCCCTCAGTGTGTCAGTGTGTACACGTGTGTGTGTGTGTACCTGTGTGTGTGCGCAGGTGTTTCTGCAGGTCTCCAGAGGTCTTGAAGGCTTTGTAACACATGTCTTCAGGACACTTGTAGGGTTTTTCTCCGGTGTGCGTCCTTGCGTGACTCTTCAGACCGTAACCTGTGGCGAAGGCTTTACTGCAGGAGGGAACCTCACACCTGTACGGCCGGTCACCTGTGTGAGAGCGCTCGTGCACCTGCAGTCAACACACAACAGCTTCAGTCCTGCGCAGAGCGACAGCAGCGCGGCATTATGGGATGTGTGTGTACCTTCAGATGATGTGCTGTTGTGTAGTGACGATCACAGTCTGTGTGAGCGCAGCGGAAACTTTTCTCAGCGACCTGATGAACTTTACTGGAGCTCCACACCATCAGCTGAACACACACACACATATGATAAACACACATACACACATATAACAAACACACAGACACACACATGTGATAAACACACATACACACATATAACAAACACACAGACACACACATGTAAAAAACACACATACACACATATAACAAACACACAGACGCACACATGTAAAAAAAAAACACATACACACATATAACAAACACACACACGTAAAAAATACACACATAAACACACAGGCACACATATAACAAACACACAGACACACACATGTAAAAAAAAACACATACACACATATAACAAACACACACACGTAAAAAATACACACATAAACACACAGGCACACATATAACAAACACACAGACACACACATGTAAAAAAAAAAACATACACACATATAACAAACACACAGACGCACACATGTAAAAAAAAAACACATACACACATATAACAAACACACACACGTAAAAAATACACACATAAACACACAGACACACATATAACAAACACACAGACACACACATGTGATAAACACACATACACACATATAACAATCACACACATGTAAAAAACACACATACACACATATAACAAACACACAGACGCACACATGTAAAAAACACACATACACACATATAACAAACACACAGACGCACACATGTAAAAAAAAAACACATACACACATATAACAAACACACACACGTAAAAAATACACACATAAACACACAGGCACACATATAACAAACACACAGACACACACATGTAAAAAAAACACATACACACATATAACAAACACACACACGTAAAAAATACACACATAAACACACAGGCACACATATAACAAACACACAGACACACACATGTAAAAAAAAAAAACATACACACATATAACAAACACACAGACGCACACATGTAAAAAAAAAACCACATACACACATATAACAAACACACACACGTAAAAAATACACACATAAACACACAGACACACATATAACAAACACACAGACGCACACATGTAAAAAAAAAACACATACACACATATAACAAACACACACACGTAAAAAATACACACATAAACACACAGGCACACATATAACAAACACATGTAAAAAAAAACACATACACACATATAACAAACACACACACGTAAAAAATACACACATAAACACACAGGCACACATATAACAAACACACAGACACACACATGTAAAAAAAAAAAACATACACACATATAACAAACACACAGACGCACACATGTAAAAAAAAACCCACATACACACATATAACAAACACACACACGTAAAAAATACACACATAAACACACAGACACACATATAACAAACACACAGACACACACATGTGATAAACACACATACACACATATAACAATCACACAGACACACACATGTAAAAAAAAAACACATACACACATATAACAAACACACAGACACACACATGTAATAAACACACGCAAATAACAAACACACAGAAACAAACACATATGCACACACGCACACGCAAAAACACGCACGCACACACATAAAATAGATACACATGTAAACACATTCGGACACACGCACGCACACACACACATATATATAACAAACACACACACGTAAAAAATACACACATAAACACACAGACACACATATAACAAACACACAGACACACACATGTAATAAACACACACAAATAACAAATACACAGAAACAAACACATATGCACACACACACACGCAAAAACACGCACGCACACACATAAAATAGATACACATGTAAACACATTCGGACACACGCACGCACACACACACATATATAACAAACACACACATGCAAAAACACACACAAACGCAAAAAACACACACACACGCGCGAAAACAAACAGACACACACAAACACGCGGACACACACAAACACACACAGAGACAAACACACAAACGCAAATACACACAAACACACTTGAGATACACACTGTCACATCATCTGTGTGTGTGTTATGAATGCTGGTTTGTGTGTCCGTCTGTACCTGTATGGCCGTCTGCTCTGTTGTGTCTCTGTCCTCTGCGTTGTCCTCAATCTCGACCTCTGACCTCATCATCTGTGTGTGACATCATCACATCAAACATAAGTTACACACGTCGCCGTGTCGGCGTGTATGACATCATACCGTATCGCTGTAGTTCTCCAGAGAGGACGGATGATGGATGTAAGCGGTGCTGCCGTCCTCCAGCTGAACGGCCTCCACTGCGCTGGGGTCATAACCTTCTGTCACACGCAGAGGTCAGAGGTCAAACACATGTAACACACACACAGTGAGAGTCGTGACTGTGCGTGTAGACAGCGAGTGCGACACCTTTAGGTGCGTGATGAATGAACGCAGTCGATCCGTCCTCCAACTGCACCGCCTGACCGTCCTCGAACGCCAGAGTCTCTACACACACACACACACACACACACACATCAGTGTTAAACACACTCTGTGACCTGACGGGAGGTCAGAGGTCACACCCACCTTTCTCCTGAAGTGTGATATGTTGTATGAACGCTGTGGATCCATCCTCCAGTTCAACAGTGTTTCCCTCCAGGACACTCCCATCTGACACACAACAGCCAATCACAACGCTTCAACACTGATGTAATGTTGTGAGGTTCAGATGTTGTGTAGGAGTGTAAATCTCACCGATGACGTTCTGCTGGAGGAACGCCGTCGACCCGTCAGACAGAGTCACGGCCTGAATACCCAAACCCTCCATAACACTGAAACATACATTGTGTGTGTTTGTGTGTGATATATTACATACAAGAATTGAACTTCTGTTGTGGGTCACAGACACAAGTCACGTGTGTTCATGTTTCATCTGCACTAATAAATTACACAAAAGTCCTGTGTGTGTTATTTGAAAATATACCATAGCAACAGCAGGGTGTTGTTTAATAAAACCAGTAAACATTATGGGATATTAATATGATCGTACACTACATCTCAATACTATAATACAAGCACAGTAGTTTAGTGAGGAAGTGTAAAACACGGACACGCGCAGCGCCGCAGGCCTCGTGTCACACACACACACTCGTTTAAACAAACCCTTATACACAAACATATAAACACACACGCGCGCATCATTATAAAGTGAAATGACACGCGTGTGTGTTTGTGT
>CM056472.1:12683847-12718764 GCA_029783895.1 Triplophysa bombifrons
ATCGATAACTATTCCTCAAGCACCCGCTGTGTTTACAATCAAATTAGCATTTCGAGCTAAAACAGTCAAAAGTACGACTTGTATCATCGTGAATGTACACAAACACTCGAGTATACACATATATTATTCTCTTACTGTCTCGTCCGGGTGGTTTTTAAAGACTGTAGGATGATTTTCAGATGTTTTGAGAGAAACTTTCCTCACACGTTCGTGCTAACTGTACTGGCGCTGCCTGAACTCGCGATCAGTCATCTGCTGATTCACAGCGGTAGATTCGACGTCCAACTAAAAAAATGTACATTGAATAATTAGATCATTCTAATTCACGTTTAAGTGTACATTACTATCATTAAGACCAACAGCGTTTTATGTTTTTTTATACAAATACGTTTTTGTTATTCTTAGGAAAAACAACTAAAAATGCCGTTGCCAATAATCAAATAGACTTTAACGATTTATTTTCCTTCATCTTTTAAACCTTCATCTTATTAACAATTAACCAAAAGAACGGCTAGAAACTGTTTAAAATTGTTTTACTTTTCGGAGGAAAAACACATAAATGTACTTGTACATGTAAATACTTTTTACATTGAGACGAAAATAATGCAAAGACAGCATCACATACAAAATAAAAAAATAAAAAAAACTGCCATTTTGTCATGAAAACGAATATGTTCACGTTTATACAGCAACGTGTAAATATATATTTTCAATTTAAAATTTATTTTTGTGTGTATTTAAAAGCACACACAGATTAAAATAAAATACTTTTAAAAATCTTAACAAAACCAAAACCCGAAGAGCGAATGGATAAATGACAGCGGATGACGTCACCGGCGTGTGTCTCTCCAGCAGGGGGCGCTTTGCGTGGAGCGCGCATGCTCGTGTCCCGCATTGTTTGGATCAGCTGTGCGTGGATGTGAAACCCCACCCAATGAGGAAGGACGAGCGGTGAAGAGCAGATCCGGAGGCCGACAGACAGCACGAAGCCGAAGATGATCGCGTTATTCAATAAACTCCTGGACTGGTTTAAAGCGCTCTTCTGGAAGGAGGAGATGGAGCTGACGCTCGTCGGACTGCAGTACTCGGGAAAAACCACATTCGTCAACGTCATCGCGGTAAACCAATGACTGTCTCTCTTTATTACTGCACTACAGTAGGCCTCGCGCGAGCGCCGATGTGCCGTCTTATCTTTACGCACCGAGCGAATCACACGCGACATCATCTGAATATAGAGCATCATTAGATCAGACACACTCGCACACTGCATCAGATACAGCATCTTGAGATCAGACCGCCAATCAGACACAATGTGTCAGACACAGCATCGTCAGAATACTGAGAGCATCGTCAGATCACACACACCGTATCAGATCCACAATCGTACAATCACACACCGTGTATCGGAGCGTTACTGTTATTGACATCACGTCCAGCATGACAGCTGTCAATCAAAAAATGAGCAATGATCAGCTGACCCAGATTTTAGCCAATCGGCACCTGGTGTTCTGTCAAGTCAGAGGTGTGATGCAGTTGTTTAGGTGTGAATCACATCTTCACCTCCTGTGGGTTGTGGTTGTAATACACACATTTACTGTCTGTCATCACTGAGAAACTGTAAAGAAAGTGCTCATTTGTGTGTGTGTGTCTGTCTGTCTGCAGTCCGGTCAGTTCAGCGAGGACATGATCCCTACAGTGGGATTTAACATGCGGAAGATCACCAAAGGAAACGTCACGATTAAGGTAAGTGTGTGTTTGTGTGTGTGTTACTGGAACGCCACATAAATTTGTGACACACTAGAAATTACATCATTTCTCTGTGTCCTGGTGATGTAAATGATCTTGCTCTGTTTCACACCACATTGTTGACTGTGATTATTCAACCCTGTTTCTGGAGTTATGATCGTTCAACCCTGTTACTGGAGTTATTTGAGAAGAAAAACCATCAATGGAACAATTTATAGCAAATGTACATTTATCAATAATACACATTAACATTTGATCACACGTCTGCTGTAGCCAGTCAAAAGACTTCAACCCTGTTTCTATATTATTATTATTTCGTTATCTTGGTGTTCCGTGTTATTTTTGGACAATATTGAAATCACACATTTTTTTAAACATGTCAAATTTCATGTCAAATGATCGTTCAACCCTGTTCCTGGAGTTATTATGATCGTTCAACCCTGTTACTGGAGTTATTATGATCGTTCAACCCTGTTACTGGAGTTATTATGATCGTTCAACCCTGTTACTGGAGTTATAATCGTTCAATAATATTACCGCAGTTATGATCGGTCAACCCTGTTACTGGAGTTATAATCGTTCAATAATGTTACCGCAGTTATGATCGGTCAACCCTGTTACTGGAGTTATTTGAGAAAAATAACCATCAATGGAACAATTTATAGCAAATGTACATTTATGGATAATACACATTAATGTTTGATCACACGTCTGCTGTAGCCAATCAAAAGACTTCAACCCTGTTTCCGTATTGTTATTATTATGTCGCTTTAGTGTTTCGTGTTATTTTAGGACAATATTGAAACTACATAATATTGTAAACATGTCAAATTTCGCAAACCCAATATAAAACAAACGGCTAATAAAATCTCAACCTTCTGAGGTAAACAAACATGATCTGTGAAACTGTACACTGGAGTGATTGACAAATGTGTGTGTTTGTGCGTTTGTAGTTGTGGGATATCGGAGGACAGCCGCGCTTCAGGAGCATGTGGGAGAGATACTGTCGTGGAGTCAGTGCTATAGTGTGAGTATCACTTATGAAGTGTTTATTAACAAACGTCTTCTTCTCAGTAAAGAGACAGATGAATGTTCTTGTCTGTCAGGTATATGGTCGACGCTGCTGATCCAGAAAAGATCGAGGCGTCTAAAAACGAGCTGCACAACTTGTTAGATAAACCTCAGCTGCAGGGGATTCCTGTGAGTACACACATGTCCAGAATTCCCTGTGTTTACGTCTCGCTGGTGTCAGTGCGTTTGAAGGGTTCCTGACGGTGTTGACTCGCTCTGTTATCTCCTGTCAGGTTCTGGTGTTGGGCAACAAGCGAGATCTGTCCGGATCTCTGGACGAGAAGGAGCTCATCGAGAGAATGTGAGTTCACCGTTTGGGTTCCTCTCAAGTTTTGTGTGTCAGTGATGTCGTGAGATGTTTAAGATGTGCGTCCCTGATGTGCAGGAACCTGTCGGCCATTCAGGACAGAGAGATCTGCTGTTACTCCATCTCCTGTAAGGAGAAGGACAACATCGGTGAGATCTTCATTCAGTCGTCGTTGTGTGTGTGTGTACCGTGTGTGTGTGTGTTTCTGACCGCGCTTGTGTGTCGCAGACATCACGCTACAGTGGCTGATCCAGCACTCGCGAACCAGGCGGAGCTGAGGATGAGGCGGCGGCGGCGTCTGATTGGAGGAACG
Organism: Triplophysa bombifrons; assembly: GCA_029783895.1. NCBI lineage: Eukaryota > Metazoa > Chordata > Actinopteri > Cypriniformes > Nemacheilidae > Triplophysa > Triplophysa bombifrons. The sequence goes on from CM056472.1 coordinate 12,687,285, forward strand.
GCATCATGTGATCGACTGTGTTGTAGACGCTCTTGATTTCTCTCTCTGTTCTTATAAACTAACAGATATCATTTACGCCGTCTGAAGGTTTACGTTCTGCTCGTGTGTTTTTTTTTCTTCATGAAGTCACGTGACGTGGTTTTGCGTGTGTGCTCAGAGATCAGATCAGAACGGTCTGATTCACCGATGGTCGTGTTATGGCACCAGCAGATGGCGCTCTCGTACTTTCAAACCCACTCCTTTTGTCTTTGTACAGCTCTGACATCACCCTGTGACGTCAGCTGACGTGATGTCGACCTCACCTGATATATTTGTCTGACGGTGCGTTGAGTTTTCGGTGAACCTCACGAGCGCTCGTGCCACGGTCTTCTATCCTCTCGAGAAACGATAACCGATCTAACGTCCATTTATTTATTACCGACAGCGGAGATCTGCGCATATTAACTCTCCGGCTGACAGTCAGTGTTTCATCTGAACGACGTTGTTTTTGTTATTTTTGTTTTTCTTGCACGTGTCGACATCTTCAGCCTGAATCGTGCTTAACAAACGCGTGTCTGTTTAGATTATACATATGTAAATGTACATGTTTTTTTTATTCATTTGTTATTTTTTGGCATGTTTTTTACTGGTTTTCGTTGGCAGTGTTTTTGGATCGTGTAAATAGAAAAGCCATTCTGAACATTCTGGTGTTTGTCCTGTTGTGAGTTGCGTCCCATATTAATAATAATAATAATAAAGATATAATAAAGAAAATCCCATCCGTATTCACAGCGATCTGAAGAAACGGATTGTGTGTGAGAGAGCGTGCGCGTGCGCGCGTGCGCGTGACTGTAATAGTGAGCATGAGTCAGTCGTGTAGACTAGAATCAGATTTACTTTTTAAAAACACCGCAGTTTTTTTTCTGTTGACTTTTGCTACTGGTGATCATTTTATATCCATCTGATTGTTTAATGCAATTTCTACACTACACAATAATCTCTGTTTCAGTGCAAAGTGTCTGCGCGCGTTCTGTCACGTGATCGATTCGCTGCGCAGACGCTGAGCTCGAATCGCTTGAATCTATTTGTTCGTTTTTCAGCGATTATGTGTTTCTTTCTCATCGTGGCCCACGTGTTTGAGTGGCTGGGACCGGGGTGACTTTCCCCTGCATGACTTATTCTGGGATGGAGCAAGTTGCCATAGTTACAGAGTAAAAACCGGAGCGGTTCTATTCGTCTTTTTCTCAGAAAGAAACTTTTTAAAGCAGTCGACATAACATCATACACAATCTTTATATTCTCTCGTCCTGGCGGTGATAACTGTACATGTTGTTATTGTTATTACAGATTATTTAAAATGAAAATAAACGATTTCCCTCTCAGATCGACCGGTTTCTTCCTTTCTTGCCTTCAGCGTGTGTTGCGGATCCTCTCCGCTAGAGGCCGCTAGATACAAATATTTCATTCCGGACGAAAAAATGAATTTAGTTCTTGAGAACTTGTTGGTTTTCTAGAGTCAATGTTGTGTTTGTCAGACCCCTCACCGGTGTTGGTTTTGGACCGGGCGGCCCGGCTGCTTCTGCCTTTGTGTGTGTGTCATTCAGCCGCTGCTAGGATGTGAGAAGGCCGGAGGTCAGAGTTCAGTGGTTGTCACGGAGACGTCGGATGTGGGACGCTGGGAATGAGATCCGGCTCATGACAGCAGATCCAGTGGATGTTCCTGCTGCTGTGGAGCGGACGTCAAACCCGCAGAGATGCTGACGGTTCGGTTCCGCGGAACCCACAGAGATCTGGAGACCAGCTATCAGAGCGTTACCATGGTGATGATGAAGACACACACACACACACACACACACACACACACACACACAACACTGCTGGCTCCCACACAAAACACACACACTTTTGAGTATGTAACACACACACCTCTCTCACTCATTCTCTCTCTCTCACACACACACGTATGTTTTATTATCTCTGTGGGGACAGTCTATATGCAGAATGTTTTTATACTGTACCAACTGTATATTTTATCCTCTAACACAACCCCTAAACCTAAAGATCGTAGAAAACTTTTAGCACTTTTAGATTTTCAAAAATAATCGTTCTGTACAATTTGTAAGCTTTTGGTCAAAAGCTCAATTTTGGTCTCCATGATTTGGTGTGTATTCAGGTTTAGGTCCCCACTAACATATAAAGTCCACACACACACACCTCTCTCTCTCTCTCTCTCTCTCTCTCTCTTCAATCTGAACTCAAGAAATGAAATACATAATAATAAATCATTATGTGTCAAATATTTTAGTGGAATTTAACCGTGCTATCAAAACGGCATCGAAGGTGAATCTGATGATTATTCAGGAAACAGTTTTTTTTATAGTTTTATGATATTTTTCCACATCTTGTGAGGGTTAAAGCAGCGTATTGTTCAATGATTTTATTCATTCATGAATTCACATCTGTGTTCTGGTGAACAACAAAACACGCTTCTTTATGTGTGCGTGTGTGTGTAAAGTGGGAGTTTCGCATACGTTGTGTAGCAGACCACAGTCCCCATGAGAAAGAGTTTTACTATGTTTTTATTTAAAGGGACGGATGAATCTATTTTAACTGTGTCATTTTTTGTGTTGGTGGAAGTCAACATTTCACTTTAAGCTTAACTTAGTTCATTAACATAAGTATAGAAATAAAAATGAGTTCTCCAAATAGCCTCTATACGTGTATTCAACACTTTGATTTGAACTACAGTAGAGTAGATTTTATTTTCACATCATGATCTAAGGGTTGTGATTCACAGTCCCACTAAGCGGTTCCTTCAGACGCAGGGTCAGGACATCATTCTGGGCGTTTAATCCGTTCCAAATGACTTATTGCCCCGTTCTAACCCCCGGCCAGCCGAACTGCCCGCCGCTCCACATCAGAGCGCGAGCCCCGCCAACAGTCTCCACGGCAACCGGCGGCCCGACACAGACAGAATGTAGCGTCTGATGCCTTGTTTGGAGTCTGAATGCTGAGAGCCGCGCGTGACGGGCGCTTAGCAACCGCGCGGGGGCCGAGGAGCAGGAACAATGATGCCCTTATGGACCCCCGAGGAACCCTCATGAGAATCTGATGTGGGAGGAGAATCCTTGAGAAACACTCAGCACTACATTCACTCTTGTGTGGAAAAAACACAAATCCACGAACATCACAAACTCTTTTATTGTAGAAAAGATAGAAAAACCCTGACGCTAAAGATCTTCACAGCTACAATGTCACGATTAGGTATTACGGTCGTCCTCTAAATCACACGTTAAAATCACAAAAGAATGTTTTACGGTTATTTTCCTCGTAGTCGACAGAAGTGGTTTGTCTGAGAGTTTATAAAGGGAACTCCAGCAGATTGACATCAGACGCTCTTTGATAAACATACTGTCTGATTCACAAAAACACAATTATCCAGACAATACCTTCTCTTCAAAAGATCACAAATTGTCATCTTGCCTTTACAAGATTTCTTCTCCATTTAATATGTTTGCTTTCAAAACAATATTTAAAAATCAAATAAAATGCATTGAAATGTTTTCAAGTTTGCGTGAATGTCCATCCAGCAATACAACGTATCTCATCATGAACAAAATATTAATTATTAATACAAGACAAGATCATTTTACACCAGACTACTATTGTTGATGATATGTATATATATATATGTAAAACACAAAAGAGCAAAATGAAAAACATTTGTTTTTATAAATGGAGATTGAACCAGAAAACAAAAATAAACAAACTTTTTTATTTGACAGAATTTAGTGTAAATGAGATTCGAATGCTGCAGATCAACTGCAATTTTTTAGGATTGCATATATAAAAAATACATGTCCCAGTGTATTCCTGTCATATTTTAAAAACTAAAGATGCAAAAACAGCTATAAGTTAACAATTTATGTGTTGATATTGTAACTAAGTACAAGTTTTGACCGGGATCCGAAATTGAAAACAAACATTGTGTTTGATGATTTATTGTTTAAGAAGTTCCTATTTGAATGATTTCTGGATCTTTTTCCACGGAAGGTTTTGTGTGAACTATTCCTTCACCGGAATATAAATCCTTCACAGTTTAGAAACGGATATAAACCGAAGAATCTCTAACACGGTGTTCCGATGATCAGCTCGGCCGGAGCATCTTTAACTCGATCAAAGAATGCGGCGGGCGACGCCCCGGATACGATCTTCAGTTTCTCCTCTTGAGATGAAGGTGACGACGAGACGGCTGTAGCGTTGGTGGATGCGGAAGAAGACGATGATGATGAAGATGGGTCCGGCGCGCACTCCTCGCAACAACAGCAGCAACAGTCCATGAACGCCTGCCCGAGAGACCGACAGATGCAGAGCAGAATAACGGGCGTGGCCCCAGCGCGCACAAACAACAGGAACTGACCAATCAGAGCCAGCAGTGCTCGCGTGGCCACGCCCACCTCCACACCTACGTAGGCCAGCACGATGTTCCAGGCGTTTTCTGGTAAGGTACACGTGGCGTATACGACCGCCAGCGCCACTACCGTACGTGTCAGCTGACGCTCGCGACGCGCCCGCTGCCGTTTCTTGGGCGACGAGGTGGAGGAGGAAGAGGACGGTCGGGCGTGCTTGGCGTTTTCATCCGTCACGTGACGTGTAAGCAGCTGACAGGCGGCGGTGAAGAGGAGAGGCAGACAGAAGAAACAGCCGAACGTCCACCACATCCGGGCCTGATAGTACGTAAGCACGAGCGAGTACAGAGACTCAGGCAGATTGAGAGACGGCTCCTGACCGCAGGAGTCCAGCGGGAGACCCGTGTGCGGAGAAACGTCCTGCACCAGCTGCCACATCAGCAGCTCTGGAGACGCCAGCACCAGAGAACCCACCCAGATCACAGAGAGTTTGGCCAGGATTGATTGACAGGCCTCGATCTGACGCGGCCGGGGCCGGACGCTGGTCACCGCGTGGAAGCGGTCGATGCTGAGAGCACACAGAGAGAACGTGGTCACACCAAGAGATGTCACCTGAACATGAGACACAGAAACAAACACATCAGGTTCATTAAAACACACTTTACTTTTGTGGACACACTCAATTTCTCTCCTTCTCCAGACAAATGGAAGAAACAGAAGGTTTGAGTGATGGGAAAGATTACACAACAGATGTAGGTCAACACACACACACACTGTGTCTGAAGGCTCATTTAACAGATAATGAGAGTGATTAGTGCTGCTAATTATCCAGAAAACTCATTTACATCACAAGAGCACACAGTTTAATACACTCTCACAACACAATACACTACTGACAGAAAGACATCAACACTACACACAAACAGACAGACAGAAATACAACAGAAAGACCGACATAGACAGACAGACAGACTGATATTTATGATCAAAGAAAAAGACAGACAGACAAAAATAGACAGAGAGAGACAGGTTTAACAGATAGAGAGAGACAGATATATGAACAGAAAGACAGACAAATATTTATGTACAGACATGAACACATGGATATAAACAGAAGGACAGACAGACAGATAGAGACAGGGAGACACATATATAAACAGAAAGAGAGAAAGAGGCAAGCAGATAGAAACAGACAGACAGATGGATGAACAGACAGGTGAACAGACAGACAGACAGACAGACAGGTGAACAGACAGACAGATGAACAGACAAACAGACAGATGAACAGACAGACAGATGAACAGACAGATGAACAGACAGACAGATGAACAGACAAACAGACAGATGAACAGACAGACAGATGAACAGACAGATGAACAGACAGACAGACAGACAGACAGATGAACAGACAGACAGATGAACAGACAGATGAACAGACAGACAGATGAACAGACAGATGAACAGACAGACAGACAGATGAACAGACAGACAGACAGATGAACAGACAGACAGATGAACAGACAGACAGACAGATGAACAGACAGATGAACAGACAGACAGATGAACAGACAGATGAACAGACAAACAGACAGATGAACAGACAGACAGATGAACAGACAGACAGACAGATGAACAGACAGACAGATGAACAGACAGACAGATGAACAGACAGACAGACAGATGAACAGACAGACAGATGAACAGACAGACAGATGAACAGACAGACAGACAGATGAACAGACAGACAGATGAACAGACAGACAGATGAACAGACAGACAGACAGATGAACAGACAGACAGACAGATGAACAGACAGACAGATGAACAGACAGACAGATGAACAGACAGACAGACAGATGAACAGACAGACAGACAGATGAACAGACAGACAGACAGATGAACAGACAGACAGACAGATGAACAGACAGACAGATGAACAGACAGACAGATGAACAGACAGACAGACAGATGAACAGACAGACAGATGAACAGACAGACAGACAGATGAACAGACAGACAGACAGATGAACAGACAGACAGATGAACAGACAGACAGATGAACAGACAGACAGATGAACAGACAGATGAACAGACAGACAGACAGATGAACAGACAGACAGATGAACAGACAGACAGATGAACAGACAGACAGATGAACAGACAGATGAACAGACAGACAGATAGATGAACAGACAGACAGACAGATGAACAGACAGACAGACAGATGAACAGACAGACAGACAGATGAACAGACAGACAGATGAACAGACAGACAGACAGATGAACAGACAGACAGACAGATGAACAGACAGACAGATGAACAGACAGACAGACAGATGAACAGACAGACAGACAGATGAACAGACAGACAGACAGATGAACAGACAGACAGACAGATGAACAGACAGACAGACAGACAGATGAACAGACAGACAGATGAACAGACAGACAGACAGATGAACAGACAGACAGATGAACAGACAGACAGACAGATGAACAGACAGACAGACAGACAGATGAACAGACAGACAGACAGATGAACAGACAGACAGATAGATGAACAGACAGACAGATGAACAGACAGACAGATGAACAGACAGACAGACAGACATATGAACAGACAGACAGACAGACATATGAACAGACAGACAGACACATCCCTTGTTAACCCGTCATCACATATGGTTTAAATAGTAACTGTGATGATATGTTATCTCTAGAGAGATGTTATGATGTGTTGAGATGTAAGATAACAGTTTTCAGTCTCACTGCTAATAACACACCACCACATGAAGGACTTGTGTACTTGTGTAAACAGATTGTGGTGTAATGCTTTTGTAGTTAAAGTTCTTAGAATGTGTCATCTGTGATGATATAGTTTATTTGAGCAGGGATGTGAACAGACAGACAGACAGAACACGTGACACACCTCCACGAAGGGCACTATTCTGCACGACAGGTCACCCGCGAGTCTTCTCTTGGTCAACTCATTGAAGATGACGACAGGCAGACAGAAGAACAGAACCATGAAGTCCCAGAACGCCACACTGGCCAGCACACAGTTCCACGTGTTCTTCAGGTAATAGTCGTGCCACACGATACACATGAGCGCGAGATTCCCCACGATGCCCACGGAGAACACGACGAGCCCCAGCAGCATCACCGCGTACGCGCTGTACGACTCCTCCGTCACCGGGTATAACGGGTTGTGCACGCGCAGTGAGCCGTTGAAGGTTCTGGGTGTCGTGAAGAACCCGTCGGGGTCGGGATGGGGTCTCGGGTGTCGGTGGGTGTGAAGAACCGGGTGTCGGTCTTTCAGCTTTGATTTAGATCCGCGTGGGACTCTCGGGGGGTGATGTGCTCGGGTCATGAGATCCTCCTCGCGGTGATGGTGGGATGATGTGGAGCTCGGGTGATCCAGTGCGGGCGAGGAAGACTCCACCAGGCTCATCTTCATCTCCACTGCGCGTTCATCCGCGTGCGCTGAGCCAACAAACAGCAGACAGAATAATAATCTAAACATCATCATGTGATGTGAATAAAGCGGCTTAGTTTGTGAAGTTAAACGATAAGCAGCGCCTCGTGAAGTGATGTTGAGGAGAGCCAGTTTCCATCTGCTCATCTCACGTGAAGTTTCTGCGGCTCAGATGAACTTTTTCACTCAATTCATGCGGCTGGAATCAAATCTGCCCCCTTGTGGCGCAAAAGGGGAGATGTGCAGCGCAGAAGAGCGCCACAGGGGGGCGCCAAAGGCGTGTTTTATAAGAAACATACAAAGTGTTAAAAGAGGCAGCAATATCAAAATAAAATAAAGGTAGACTCGGAAATGAAAACATAAACAAATACTTTGTTAAGTCTCAATACTTTAGCCTACATTTATAGATGACTATTATTGGTCTTTTTAATCCATATTCATTTATTATGACAGTTCGTTTCTAAAACAATGCAATTTGCTCAAGAATGCACAGGTTAAATATATAAATATTTTTTAATATTAAATTACTATGATTTCGGCTCGTATGATAAATAAACCGCTTTAAAATGCGCAGATTAATCATTATTCACGAGCGGCAACGCCCCTGGTGGATGTCCAGCCAATCGCTGCGCTAGTGCGCTTCACGTCACCTGACGTAAAGATGTAGAGACCGCGCGTGCGGCGAAATCCCTGTCAGTTGAGTTCTGCTTCCAGCGGTGAGTTTAAACCCCCACAATAGGGGAAAAAAACTACTTTTAACGTCAGTTGAGTTTTATCTGATCTTTATTGAGCCCGACTGACCAAACACGAAGCGTTTAACGCTTTCCTTCGACACGATAAACCTGACTGAACTGAATCCGTCTGATTAACGGTACGCGCGCGCGCGATGACTGATGAGGAAAACACACACATTAGCATTACAAGAACAAAACAAACAAAAATAGACAAAACAACATATTCTACTTTTATTTGTATATTGTAGGTGTTAAACCTTCACTAGTTCAGCATCTGTAAGACATTGAAAGCAAAAATCTAAATAGTTCTTTGGAAATGATGTAAACTAACTTTTGTACCGAAATGTATGCATATGTGGTAACTGCGTAAAAGTTACAAACTTTTTGTGTTTCATGTGCATCAGTACAATTGTAAGAATGTGATACAATCACTTTAGTATAGATATAACATCCATTGGAAACAGGAAGTATGACATAGACATGAATGTACTGCCATGACATCACGAGTAAAAGTTGTCTATAATTAGACATAAAAGTCCGGCTCTGTTGTGTACAGGAGCTATTTTTATCCTCTTGTGCTCTTTAAATAACCCGAGTGACTGTGTTTCAGCCCCTGGGGCTCTCAGACGTGACGCTTGGACTGTTTCACTGATCCTGCGCTCTTCTCAATACAAATCAACACAATAGATGACGTTAAAGTGACAGTTCACCCCAAAAATGAAAATACTGTCATCATTTGCTCATGCTTATGTCATTTCAGACCTCCAGAAATGACTTTGTTCTGTAGCACGCAAAGAAAGATATTTGGAAGAATGTTAGCCATTTTCAATTCTTCGACATCATCGACTGACACTGTAGGACTTATACAATGGTAGTCAAAGAACTGTTCACGTTCATTAATTCTTTAAAATATCACACCTTGTGTTCAACAGAACAACAATTTCCCCGCCATGGTTGTTGACAATGACACGCAGCTATAGTGGATAACATTCTTACAAATATCTTTGTGTTTAACAGAACAAGGCATTTATTAAGGTTTGAAACAAGTATATGATGACAGAAGTTTAATTTGTGGGTGAACTATTTACATTTATTTATTTATCCAAAGCGTCTTACAGAGAGTTCAGGGAGCAATAAAGCGAAATGTATTCAGAAGCAATAATACAAAAGGTGCTAATACCAAGTCAGCTTCAACAAAAGCCAGAACAATACCTGTTGAGAGAAAGAGAGAGAGTGTTAGTGTTTCTAATCCCTTTAAAGTTCACTGAATAAACATGTGTCACAGGTTTAGATAAAGATAGCTGCTTCTTGTGGAGGCGTCTTTAAATTGAGAGAAGAATGAAGTGTTGATGATTGTGGGACACATCGCAGACGTCGAAACTGCATGAACGGGTTTTTGTGGTGTTGATGTGTTTTCTAGACAACCACTGAAACTCGAGTCTTGATTCAACAGGTTTGATTCATGTCTGACTGAAACAGGATCTGTCTTCCCGTCTGTCTTCATTTGACTGTTCCTCCTCATCCGATTATACATTAACAACTTAATTTATGATTAATGTACGTATAACAATAAAATTGCTTACACCAATTATCAGTCTACTTACAATGCCATGCATCATGCATTCATATAATTTCATCGAATTTCATATTTAATGAAGCTCTGAAGTATCATAATGACATAATATATCATCAATATGCAATATATGTTGGGTTTGGGTTATATGGATATGTTTAACATCATGTGTACAGCACGTCTTACTTTTATTTGGCTTTATTTAAACACAAATTGATCCACAAAGGTAGTTGTACATAAAAATATATTGTACATGTGACAGAAAAACAACAAACACTGAAGATAAGTCACTCTCATGCTATTTTATATTATAAATATAAATATTGTAAAGTTAGTTTTACCATAAATGCTTAAAAAAGTCTTAAAGGGATAGTTCACCCAAAAATGAAGATTCTGCCGTCACTTACTCTCATATGAGTTGTTCCAAATGTGCATAAATGTCATTGTTCTGATGAACACAGAGAAAGGTATTTGAAAGAATGTGTATAACCAGACAGATCTCAACACCCATTTACTCCCATAGTAGGTAAAGTCACTTTATCATCTTTTTGTTCTGTTGATCACTTTAGAAAACATTTTGATGAACAGTTCTGGGGCACTTTTGACAACCATTGTCATTTTCCTACCATGGGAGTCAATGGGGGAAAATCTGTTTGGTTATACGCATTCTTACAAATATCTTCTCTGTGTTTATCAGACTAAATTAATGTATACAGATTTGGAACAACTGGAAGGTGAGTAAATGATGACACCTTTTCATTTTTTGGTGTTTGCGCTAATGGTGTTCAGGAAAAGAGAGTTCTTTCTGTATGGGGTCAGATTTGTTTCATTATTCTGAATAAATAAACTACGATTCGCAAATAAATACAGAGAGTTTCACAAACGATTTTTAAATCCACAAATGCACAAAAAGCAAACCATAAATATATGTTAGACGTTCCACAAAAATAAATGGAATTCACAAATAAATACAACGACATTTGCAAATAAAAATTATTTACAAATGTATTTTATTGATATATATTTGTGGATCGCTTTCTGCGCATTTGTGGATCGCTTTCTGCGCATTTGTGGATCGCTGCACGCATTTGTGGATCAGTGCACGCATTTGTGGATCAGTGCACGCATTTGTGGATCAGTGCACGCATTTGTGGATCAGTGCACGCATTTGTGGATTGCTCTCTGTGCATTTGTGGATTTTGAAACATTTCTAACGTCAAGACGTGCGCACAATCCACAAATAGGTGGACTCCGCCCACTATCTACGCAAGCCAATCGGTTAACTTCCGCTTTTGTTGTCCAATAGGCCACGTTCTTACTTCAGCCAATCAAGTTTTGCTATGCACTAAGATTCAGGGAGTTAACATGGCGACTAGTGGCGGTCTAAAATCTGTGTTATACTAAAAAATGATAATGGCCTCTTCTTTCTACTATGTAATGATCGCTTGTGTTCTTATACATTGTCCGTATTGTTACATATATGCTGTATTTAAACGTGTATGACTTGATAACAGCGTGCACGGACTGGAGTGGAAAATCCCGGTGACTAGGGAGTCAGGACTGATTTGGTCTGCCAGCCTTTTTATTGTGTTTATGTTCCAAAGTGCTAAATTCCGATGTTTTGCAACTGTCGGTGTACTACCAGTATAACGATGGCAGAATTAACCTGAGGGGAATCATCAGCATTGTGAATTTCTATGTCGTTCATAATTCAAAATAAAACGTAATTTCTACAGTCATCTCGGTTTATCCCATTCCTGAATGATCTCTGCTGCTATCGCTACACTGTTCTGTTTACTAACTAACTCTTTGCCATGACAAAACCATATGATACCTGTTATATACATTATCAATAGCAAGCGTAGTCTTTAGTGGCAGCAGCGTAAGTAGGCTGTATTGCAAGATTGTCATGTGGGACAAGTCTATCCACAATTCCCCACATAGAAATACTATAGTAGTATAATACATTTACTAAACAGCTCACATAAAGTGACAAGACACAGGTAACAAAATAATAAAAATGAATATGTAATAGACAATACACATATGAAAAACAATACATGTCAAAAGAGAACCGGATGCTATATTTTATGCATGTGCCATATATACAAGTTATTAGGTGCTATAAAAATTGTGTAAGGTAATGGGATAGCTATATTATATATTAAATCAGTAACATATGTATAATAAATAAATATAAGTGTGAGTGAGTAGTTTAGTATTGCACATATGTATTGCACAGTGAACATTTAACTGTTCAACTGTTCATGGGGTAGATGGCCTGAGGAAAGAAACTTGTCCTATGTTTGGCTGTTTTGGTGCTCGGTGCTCTGTAGCGCTGACCAGACGGCAGCAGTTCAAAGAGATAGAGTGCTGGGTGTGAGGGGTCCAGAGAGATTTTGTGAGCCATTTTACTCGCTCACTCTGGATGAGTAAAGTTCTTGCAGTGATAACAGTAGTCTACCAGTGATTCGCTCAGAAGTCCGAAATATTCGCTGTAGTATTCGGAGTTTGTATGTGTCCCGAGCATGTTCACTGAAATTGAGAGAGAATAGGCTATGTCGCCTCTAAATGCGGCAAGTTTTAAATTACTTCATCGATCAACACAAAATTACAATGCTTGAGCACTTCAATTAACTTAAACATTTAGCAATCTTTAAAAGTACGTCTCTTGATGTACATGACGCGGAAGAGCCATTTTTTTGTTAACAGACTGATTCGAGCCTACCTGAGCATGCTTGTTTTTTTCTCAACAAAATCAAGTAAAACAAAATAATTGCCTTTTAATTGCAGGTCACTGGCATTGTAAACCAATATCAACCGATCCCGTCATCCCGGGACACCTTCCGCATATTTTCGGGGATCTCTGTATGAAAATGGCTTTACTGAAATGCCCAGTAATGTCCAGTGCCTTTTGTGCGTTTGTATGGAGAAATCATTCATTTGTACAATTGGCTTCAATTCATTTTTATTTGGCAGTTTCATATTTTGCTTCATACTTTTTTCATCGGAGAAAAAGTTGTGTTGCCTCCCTTGCATTCTTAATGCCCCTGTTGTGCTTTTATTTGCCATTAAATAATGGAAATAAACAGTATTTTAAAGCTGTCCTATATGTCATTTAAAAGGCAGCAATATATACATAATTATAACCCAACAATAATAATTTATTTAGCACCAGGTAAAATGGAGACGTTTATCGTTTAACACGCTACTGAGAGCACTGGCACATCCATTATTATTATCTACAGTAAATTGATTATCTGCAGTTGTAGCCTATACCAATATTTACTATGGTAAGGTTCGAAAACACAAATTGTATAGGTTTACATCATTTACTTTTGGGGTTGAATTTAAGAATGTATTGTGTGCACAAGATCATAGTAAAAGAATCGACATCCGTTGCCATGGCAGAGAGTTAGACAGTAAACAGAACAGTGTAGCGATAGCAGCACAGATCATTCAGGAATGGGATAAACCGAAATGACTGTATAAATTAGGTTTTATTTTGAATTATGAATGACATAGAAATTCAAAATGCTGATGATTTCCCCCACATTAATTCTGCAATCGTTATACTGATAGTACACCGACAGCTGCAGTGCGCATTGCAAACTCCGCGAAACTTGACAGGAGGCACGCGCCGAGTGTTTGGATCGAAATAGCTGCTTAACCATGCAGCAATAGATCATATTTGATCGAATGACAAAATCGGAATTTAGCACTTTGGAACATAAACACAATAAAAAGGCTGGCAGACCAAATCAGTCCTGACTCCTGACTCCATAGTCACCGGGATTTTCCACTCCAGTCCGTGCACGCTGTTATCAAGTCATACACGTTTAAATACAGCATATATGTAACAATACGGACAATGTATAAGAACACAAGCGATCATTACATAGTAGAAAGAAGAGGCCATTATCATTTCTTAGTATAACACAGATTTTAGACCGCCACTAGTCGCCATGTTAACTCCCTGAATCTTAGTGCATAGCAAAACTTGATTGGCTGAAGTAAGAACGTGGCCTATTGGACAACAAAAGCGGAAGTTAACCGATTGGCTTGCGTAGATAGTGGGCGGAGTCCACCTATTTGTGGATTGTGCGCACGTCTTGACGTTAGAAATGTTTCAAAATCCACAAATGCACAGAGAGCAATCCACAAATGCGTGCACTGATCCACAAATGCGTGCACTGATCCACAAATGCGTGCACTGATCCACAAATGCGTGCAGCGATTCACAAATGCGCAGAAAGCGATCCACAAATGCGCAGAAAGCGATCCACAAATGTGAAGAAAGCGATCCACAAATATATATCAATAAAATACATTTGTAAATAATTTTTATTTGCAAATGTCGTTGTATTTATTTGTGAATTCCATTTATTTTTGTGGAACGTCTAACATATATTTATGGTTTGCTTTTTGTGCATTTGTGGATTTAAAAATCGTTTGTGAAACTCTCTGTATTTATTTGCGAATCGTAGTTTATTTATTCAGAATAATGAAACAAATCTGACCCCATATTTCTGTGGCCACTGGGGGGCAGTAGAGGGCTGTAACATTCTGCATTTCAGTATCAAACATCAACTACAGAAAAAGCATTTCTGTAACTTCACTTGAATTCTCATGTTTCTCGGATGTGTCCGCCACTCATTCCACAGTGAAATCTAAGTTTTAAATGTGAAAATCGTCAATTCTGTCTTAACACCCCATCTTAATACCACTTGCAATAAAGTATTATCTAAAATGGCATGAATATGCTGCAATACATAAAGTCATTTTCAATTTGCGAATAAACGTTACATCGCACGTCACATTTATAAATCCATTCTCAATGTGTTGTGTTGTGCAGAACTATGCGCAGCATGCAGCAGCAACAGGTTTCACTTCGCAATTTTGCACGTCTTCTGCAAATGTTTTCGCTGTTTGAAAAAGCAGTCCGATCGGACCCAGACAGACGGGTTCTAGAGAATTTGATAACCCTGAGACCCGACAATTGTGTGTGTGAAGGCGTGTAAAGTGTGTCAAGGCTGTTTGTTTAGCGTATGCAGTATTGTGTGTGTTTGTGTGGGTCAGGTCACGCTGATGAAAGTTTTCTGTAAACGAGATCCATTGTGTCGCTGAGCATCGGCCAGCTATTGTCAAAGCAACTGACTTCATTCTTCTGTTGAGAACCGGCCCGACCAGACGTTCAGGTTCTGGCCTTTCTTACACAAGTTCAAGTCAAACACAGTGCAGTTACGGTCAACATGCTTCTCTCATTCCAACCGGTTAATAACAGGGTCATCTGGTTAATCATCACATGAACGCCGTTGTGTGATTCTGATCATGCAGGGCGTTCAGTTCGGTGTGTAGTGCTTATTAAAACTGACTCATAGAAGAATTGTTTGCATTTACACATTTAAAAACTGATTCAGATTTTTTTGTCTTTGTGTCCTTTATCAACTTTAGTAGATTTTATATATTAGCAAAACTCATCAGTAACTGTTGCTAAAGGTCACTGCCAGTGCATTTGTTGTGCGTGCTAAGGTGATCTGCATTGGATGTGTGTTGATGTGTGTTTGCTAACGTGGTCTATGGGGCTTGATAAGAGGTTCTATGTTGATATTGTTTGCTCCGGAGGTCTAAGAGGTTGTCAGTGTGTTGCTAGGGGGGTTGCAAAGATGTTCTGAATGGTTAATGTGTTACTAGGTGGTTGCTACGGTGTTTAGAGTAGGTATTGTGTTGCTAGATGCTTGCTAAGGTGGTCGCTAGTGTGTTAATGTGTGTTTGCTAATGTGGTCTATAGGGTTGATAAGGGGTTCTATGTTGATATTGTTTGCTCCGGAGGTCTAAGTGGTTGTCAGTGCGTCACTAGGGGGTTGCAAAGATGTTCTGAATGGTTAATGTGTTACTAGGTGCTGGTGGTTGCTAAGGTGTTTAGAGTAGATATTGTGTTGCTAGGTGCTTGCTAAGGTGGTCGCTAGTGTGTTGATGTGTGTTTGCTAACGTGGTCTATAGCGTTGATATAGGGTTCTATGTTGATACTGTTTGCTCCGGAGGTCTAAGTGGTTGTCAGTGTGTTGCTAGGGGGGTTGCAAAGATGTTCTGAATGGTTAATGTGTTACTAGGTGGTTGCTAAGGTGTTTAGAGTAGGTATTGTGTTGCTAGATGCTTTCTAAGGTGGTCGCTAGTGTGTTAATGTGTGTTTGCTAATGTGGTCTATAGGGTTGATAAGGGGTTCTATGTTGATATTGTTTGCTCCGGAGGTCTAAGTGGTTGTCAGTGTGTTGCTAGGGGGTTGCAAAGATGTTCTGAATGGTTAATGTGTTACTAGGGGGTTGCTAAGGTGTTTAGAGTAGGTATTGTGTTGCTAGGTGCTTGCTAAGGTGATCTGCATTGCTGGTGTGTTGATGTGTGTTTACTAACGTGGTCTAGTGATAAGGGGTTCTATGTAGAGGTGCACCGATTGACCGGCCAGAAACCGGAATCAGCCAGTTTTCGCATGATCGGCCGTGACCGGACGGTCAGTCTCATGTCTTGCCGATTCGAAGCGACGCATCAAATACGCAAGTAAACGTCCGTTCAAGATGCCTGTCTTTCACGACTCATTTACGCTCGTGACTGCGTGGTTCCACTGAACTGCGTGAGTCTCCGCGCGCACACACACACACACACACATCATGTAGTGCACAGACAATTTTTGACTGTCCAGTAGTTCACCTTTGTTGCTCCGTCTACTACGGGTATGTACTACATACTAACTGTGATGCTAAACTCTGACACATGCTAAACTCATGTTGAAGTCATTCACTGTGTGTAAAACAAATGTAAATTCCATTCAATCCGATTAATTGTCGATTAATTGTCAATTAACTGACGTTTAAACTATGGTGATTTCACTGAGGTAAAATGACATTCAACACGACAATAAAACTATAAAAAACTATAAAAATTGAACAAATCAACCAATATTTGTGATATATATTTCATTAAGTTCTTTACTAACACAAACAAGGGCAAATACATATTTAGAGTAGAATTCACTCATAAGATTTTTTACTTTCTATTGAAGTGCAGTTAAAATCAAACCACTTCTTTTAGTACTACAGACCCAAGATAAAGAAAAGTTATCTTACATTTCAGAAAAAAATAAATAAAGCAATGATAGTTTCATAAACAGAAACAGACAAGAATAAAGTTGAAGTATTTTTTTGTTATCTTAGACTTTTGTGGGAGTACAAAAATTAAAAAGGTCGATTAAGTAGTTAAGTTTAGTTACACTTTATTATTTCTACTTATTTTCAGTCACAGAGTTCTTCAATTTAAGAGATATTTGGGCAAGAGAAGATTCTGTAATTTAATGCTGGTCGTAGAACTGTATTTAGGGAAATTGTAAAAAAAGAATTCAATAATTTATGTAATGATAATAAAAAAATATGAAAAATTGTGTATTGAAGAAATTCTATGTTTTTTATATACTGTCAATTATAGTTTGTGGATATAAAATCGGAATCGGCAAGGTTTCACTTATAATAAAATTGGAAATCGGAATCGGCAAAGAAAATTGCAATCGGTGCATCTCTAGTTCTATGTTGCTATAGTTTTCTTCGGAGGTCTAAGGGGTTGCTAGGTGCTTGCTGGTGCGTCTGTTAGACGTCTGCAAAAGATCTGGAAAGCATTTGCTGTGTATAAACATCTAATAAACCACTTAGAACATACATTTCATCATAACTTATAAACATCTTACAGACATTCTTCTAGACGTCTCTATGACATCTGACAGCAGACGTCTCAGAGATGTATTGCAGATGAGCAAACAACCAAAAAACATCTTGCACATGCAAATGCAGACATCAGATAGACTTGTGGATGTTCGCTAACAGGGCTTTAGATAAGCGGGAATATTGATTGCTGCTTGAGCAATTATTTATCAATGATTAAATTAAATGAATTGAAATAAAAGTATATTTAAATTGTATCTTTATGATGACAATCTACAGTGTGTGTGTCACCCTGAACACACTTTTGGCACACATAATGTTTCAGGTCATCTGATTTGATACTGGTTTGGTTTGTAATGGTCCTGTGCTCATGTTTCTGGACTCGACTCCAATTAAACCAGTCTTTAGGCAAATCACTTACCACTGCGGAGCAGGAAGAGACTGATTAAGACCCGATAAAGCTTTATCTGGTCATCACATGGGCAAATATCCACTCCCGATGTGTGCACAAGCCAAACAACACATGTTTCAACCTTAAGAACTTGTTAGGAACACATTAAGCCAGACAGATTGATAGGTTTCTGGACGTACAGTGACTTTAAAATGTGTTTGGAAATTAAAACGTCTGAATGTCATTGAATTAGATAACAGAATATTGAAGCAGGCTATTAGTGATATTAGTTAAGATATTTAGATATTAGTGGATTTATGAAGACGGTTCTCCTGAAGTTCAACACAAACACGTTCCTTTTGGACTATATGAACCTGTTGAACTTTCTAAAGCTTTTATTGATCTTAATTTTAAAGTAATGTGCATGTCAGTTCATGTTGACTAATGTTAATAAATTAAGTGTTCCTGTATTTTTCATTTTCAACTGTGTTTTTATTGTGCAATCCATGTCAGTCAAACTGCAGATGGGTGGTTTTGATGATGTTCTGTTTTTGTAAATAAACTCTTCAAGTGCATTGTAATGTGTTTTTAACATCTGTAACCATTTGAACACATTTTACAGTACTTTATCTTTTTAAATGTAAAGTTGATAAATAAAGTTTTATAATTCATTTTTATGACAAGCTTACAGTAAAGTGAAAGGTATTTGGAGTTTTTGCACTGGCGCAGGAAACATCGCAGGTCCTTTGTTGACACACATTTGTCGTTTCTAACATACTTGAAGTGCAGATGGACCTCACGCACTCCACACATCACATGTTTATATAACAGCCATCCGTCACTCATTGCCGACACACTTCATTTCGAAATGACACTCAACAAACCCTCAACCACTTCACGTTTACTATTCAATGTCAAATGTAGACGAATAACACAGATGGGCTACACTGTAGAAAAATGGAAAAGCAGAAATATACCGTAAAATATTACTTTATATTTCCCCCTTGTAAAATTATAGGACACAAGGATATATATTAAAACTGTTTCCCAGTTTCTCTTGTAAATTTGTTTACTTTTTCTGTAATATTTTAGTTTTTGATCGTATTTAAAAAATAAACTGTATAAAAAATAAATAATGTAAAAAAAAACGTTTGGGCTCCAGAAATAAACTGCAAAATATTTTTTTTCCTGTAAAATGACAGTTTTCGCATGTTTTTCTTGTAAATTTGCTGTCTCTTCTGTAATTTTGCGGGGATTTCACTGTATTGATAAAAAATCCATAAAATCTGTAAAAAAACCATTCAAATTCAGTTTTTTCATTTTACGTGGAAACTCTTAAAAAAAGAAACGAAAAACTCAGTGTACAGTGTGTGTAATAACTAAACATATTTTATAACCTCCATTCCTGGCAGTGCTGTAGATTATTGCACCTTATGACAGTGTGTTTACAACACTGCAAACATATTTGTGTGTGTTTTATTTAAAGCAACACTGCAGCATGTGTGCTTTCATAACTTAAAAATGCAATAAAATCCAATACAAGTTCAAGGGAATAGTTATTCTAACACAGACACAAACACACAATAGACGTGCGTAGCGCGCACACAAAGACACAAAGACTCTTTACACCTGCAGCGAGCGACACATACCTGTTGAGCAGGTGTATTTGGCATGGCTCCAGAGTTTCACTTAGGCACGTCTCTTACTGGAAACCCCATCTGCACTGCCCGTAAACCCAGCCCTGTGGGCGGAGCCTGCTCGCTGATTGGCGGGACGTGATGTCAGCGTTGGGTATTGTGTTTGGTATCATTCTGGTTCAAATGTTAAACCGACAACTAACCCGTAAACGGATCACAAATCCACTCTAGACAATCATTAAACACAACTTTCGCTTCTGCATCTGTGTCCTCGCTGACCCCGCGCCGGACATCACAAACAACAGTGAATGCTCATCGATCATCTGTGCGAGATCTTATATCTTACCCATAATTCCCTGCACTACACTTGTGTCTCACTTTATACTAGCAAAACATGTTGCTCTTCAATTCACATACACCCAAAGGATCACGGGAAAAACACTGTACTTCATCCAAGCAACATCAAAGCGAGACGAAATTACCCAGAAATCCCTTCTTCCGCGTGTTTATTAGCATCTCACGTGTGTCATAAGCTTTTTATGGCTCTGATAAAGAACTCTTACGGTAAACCGCAGTACTGTATTAATATCCACACCCTGCTTGCTCCTGTTTACTGTTCACATCGCTGACCTCAATCGCTTAATATTAAACCTCAAACACGTGACCTTAGACCCTCACTTTAATCTCAAGCCAAACACAAGTTGGTGTGGTTCGGTGCAATCGTTTTTGTTTGCAAGCACATCACACACAATAAACCCTCACATGATTTGATTGTTTTGTTGGCCAAAAAATTAATTGTTGTTGAGTTTTCACAGATGATGTTGTGACACGTGCAAGTAGAAATCCATATTCTTTTGATATCATGATGGCTTTAGGTGAACTTTGACCTTTAATGCTGGCTATATTATACGTGATGAGGTTCACAGTCACAGTTTTTCTACATACATACTGTGTATAGAATTGTGTTCGTGACATTTCCCATAATAGCTATTGTTTGTGTGTCGGTGGGTGTGTTTTATGACGTCACAACAATCAGAAGTATTTCAGATGGGAAATGTATGAAAACAATATTTGAGAAGTATTTGAAGCCCGCACAGACGTCAATGCAGTGATGTGATGTAAGAGGTCGGAGTTCAGCTTTGCAATGTTGAGAGTTTATATGATACTGCTCATGTCTGACTTCATGATGTGTGTGTGTGTTTATCAGTGCCACAGAAGCAGGTCTGTGTAATAGCACAGAATACACACGCAACAGTTTAGAATCATAATAAATCCATAAAACACTCTTGATATCAGATGAATGTTTTAAGTTCTCAGTTGTGACGTGTTTCTTCATTTCCAGTCCAAGAGTTTAACAACACAGAGTTTTGTGTGTGTGTGTGTGTGCTTGAGTGTGTGTTTGTCCAGTGTCATACATGCAGCGTTGCTCAAGTCTGGAAATTGAGGGCACACAATAGAAATGTTGAGATTTTTAGAGCTCATAATACACAACAGTGATGAGCTCAAACAGGCGTTACTACACCCCATAACACACACACACACACACACACACACACAGAGCACAAGCTCTTAAGCTCTTGGACTTCTCAAACCACTCACACCCTAAAACCTACGCACACAATTTTATGTCACAAACTCTTTCACACACACACACACTGCATCAAACACTCTTCATCACACACACACACACTCTTCATCACATGCACACACACACACACACACACATTAAATCACACACTTTTCATCACATGCACACACTCTTCATCACACACACACAAACACACACACTCATCATCACACACACACACACACACACTGAATCACCCACTCTTCATCACACACAAACAAACACTCTTCATCACACACACACACACACATACACAACACACTGAATCACACACTCTTCATCACACACAAACAAACACTCATCATCACACACACACACAGTGAATCACACAGTCTTCATCACACACACACACACATACACAACACACTGAATCACACACTCTTCATCACACACACACATACACACTCTTCATCACACACACGTACTCTTCATCACACACACACAGCATCACACACTCTTCATCACTCACACACACAGCATCACACACTCTTCATCACACGCACACACACACACACACACAAACACACACATACACACACACTGCATCACACACTCTTCATCACATCCACACACACACACACACACACACTGAATCTCACACGCACACACACACTAAATCACACTCTCTTCATCACATGCACACACTCTTCATCACACACACACATACACACTCTTCATCACACGCACACACACACACATACTAAATCACACACTTTTCTTTACATGCACACACTCTTCATCACACATACACACTCTTCATCACACACACACACTCTTCATCACACATACACACTCTTCATCACACACACACACTCTTCATCACACGCACACACACACACATTAAATCACACACTTTTCATCACGTGCACACACTCTTCATCACACACACACACACTCTTCATCACACACACAAACTCTTCATCACACACACTGCATCACACACTCTTCATCAAACACACACAAATATCTACAAAACCACATTTACATTTTACACTTATTTATTTGTCAGATGCATTTATCAAAAGTGACTTACATTGCTTTATCCTATACATGTGTTTCTAAGTATGTGCAATCCCCTGGGATCGAACCCACAACCTTGTGTTGTTGACACCACTGAACTACAGGAGAGCTGTATTGTTGTAAATAGAACAGATGAACTTCAATTCTCTTTTTCTCTCAAATACAACATTGTTTACTCTATAAATGTTACCCATGATGCATGGTTAAGCATTGTTTGTGTTGTTTGTTAGAGCCGCACATACAGTATTTCTGTCATAATGACTTCTGCAGAATGCTTAAGGGTAGCTCCGCCCACATCCTGTCTCTGCCCTGATGATCTCACAGTCGTGATTTGCATAAGTATGCAGGGATTTTCCCTCTCATTCCCCGTTAACTTCATACTAAAAACAGTGTCAATCATGACAAAAGTTAGGAAACATTCATTATTCCACGTGTTAATCATTTCAGATGTCTGTCAATATTCACTCAGTGTTGATTCAGTTTAACATTATTTATAAATCTCGTAAAACCTGACATGATGAGTTCTGTGTTTGTTTGGTTTATAACACATCTCACAGACACAGACGGGATGTCCAGTTGTCAAACATAACACACAATATGTAAAAAACAGAGGTCCAGTGGAGTGCATTGCATTGTGGGATTGAGACTCTCTCACTGTTGATTAACATACATGTGCATTAGTCATGTGATCACGTGTTTGAATCTCAATGAACACACATACAGATTCAACATTTTGCTTGAATTCACTTTATTTTCTTGTTTGACAAAAGCACACATGCAGTAGTGTGGTTACACAAGAGAACAAACTAGAGCTGCACATTATATCGCAAATGTGAATATACGCAATAACTGAAGGTTTCAGAATTTCAAAAAGTTACGTATAGACCACTTTAGATGACGTACACAATGCTGATCAATATGTTTTAACGCTACACAATGGTTGAACAAAATGTAACTAACTAAAGCAAAATGTTAAACAAATATCTAACATATGTGAGATTTAAAAAAATAAATCTGAAAACAGAAGTGCTTCTGGACCAGTGTTTACATTTTGAGAAGTGGTCTATAGTCTATAAATTGATGCATATAGCAGAGAGACTTATGTGGAAGGTGATCAATAATCAGAAATAATAATAATCAAATATGGATGTTGGTTATATCATTTTTCTGCTTTCCTGTAGCTCAGTGTTGAGAGCATTGTGTTAACAACGCAAGGTTGTGGGTTTGATCCCAGTGGATTTCACATTCCTAAGTATAAATGTAAAGGAAAATGCAATGTTAGTTGCTTTGAATAAAAGCGTCTGCCAAATGCATAAATGTAAATTTTAATATCATTTTCAGTTTGTAAATATATATTTAAAATCGTAGCCATTATTCTATTGCGCATCGCATTATTTAGCAAATGATTACACAGCATATTTTTCTTTATTTTTGTGCAGCCCTATTGGTTTAAGATATTTTAGAACAATTTAAATTGGATTTAAAAAAAAAAAATGTCGTATTGCATTATTTTGCATGCTATCGCATTTTTCTAAAATATCGCACGGCCACGATATTACGATGATTTAAATTTCACACATGTGCTTTCAAAACCTCGCTGTCCAAATGAGCTCTTTTTCATGAAATGGAAGAAAAAACTGTACTTTGAAATGATTTAAGTAAGGGATAATCCACGGCTAACATCTTTTAATGCACAGCTAGCCGTGGATTATCCCGTTTATACCATGGTTATTTGCTTAGTTATAGCTTTTACTGATGTTAACAGTGTCATTTTAAATCAAACAGGAGACAATTACAGTTATTTTTGTTAGTTAATTTCAGATGTAATCAAACTAAACGGTTTTAACGCACGTCTAGGTGTGGATTATCCCGTTTATACCGTGATTATTTGCTCAGTTAAAGCTTTTATTGATGTTTACAGTGTCATTTTAGATCAAACAGATGAATATGACGGTTACTTCAGTTAATTTTAAATGTAATCAAACTAACTGGAACTACCCTTGTGTTACAGGCTTTTAATGCACACCTTCCAACCAATCAGAATCAAGTATTCAAACAGACCGTGTTATCAAACTCGTAGAGCACTTTTGAATACTTGTTATTGGCTATATGTTTACAAAACCCAGTGACCAACATTAAGGGTGACAAATAATGATTAAAAATCATGAAACATGAAGAGGTGAGGTCTCAGAAATATGAGTGTGATAGTTGATCAAGTGAAAGTGTTCAGTGCAGGTGAATGATTAACCATCAGACAGAATGTCAAACATGTGTGATATTTATTCAATATGAGACACTTGTGTGATCAGTATTTGATGATGGAAATGTTGTGCGTCTTCTCTCTTTACAACATCGTTGTGTTTTACTGGCTTTCATCATCTCCTGGAAGAGCAATCACACGTTTTATCAATTATAAACACATCTTTGGACTCTTCAAACCTTTGATGTCGTCTTTATCTGAGGACTGCTGGGAACTATTCTCTTCATTCACTTAACTATCCAGACACGCGCACACACACACAGAGGAAGTGTTGTGTTGCGCTGGGGCGGCAGTGGCTGTGTTTAATGGGAAACACATGAATGAGTTTTTCAGACACACCTGTCTCTCATCGCAGGTTATTATACTTCTAAAGGAAGATACATCGACATTTCCTGATATCATCACAATACACAATATGAATGAACAAAACACACAGCACTCCCCCGAGACAATCATATTTCACTGTAGTTTCTCTTTCACGGAAACCCACCAGCTTGACTCTGACGGGACAGAGGTGTTAGAGACACTGATGAGCTCCAGAACTCACGTGAGATGAGTGGAGACACATCTGAGACGAACAACATACAATCAGAAATACAGACTACAGTTGCTCTTCATTTCATCTCATAACCCGTCCACACACACACACACCCACACGCAGACAATCAGAAATATAACACACGCTCACACACACACACAAATACAACACACGCTCAAACACAAACTAATTGCATCACAAACTCTTCATCACACACACACTGACAAACACACTGCATCACACACAGACAATCATAAATTTAACACACACGTGTGAGAGTGTGCGTGTGTGTGTGTGTTTGTGTGTGTGTGTGTGTGTGTGTGTGTGTGTTTGTTTGATGAAGAGTGTGTGTGTGTATGTGTGTGTGATGCAGTGTGTGTGTGTTTGTTTGATGAAGAGTGTGTGTGTTTGTGTGTGATGCAGTGTGTGTGTGTGTGTGTGTACGTATGATGAAGAGTGTGTGTGATGCAGTGTGTGTGTGTGTGTGTGTGTGTGTTTGTTTGATGAAGAGTGTGTGTGTGTGTGTATGTGTAGGTGATGCAGTGTGTGTGTGTGTGTGTGTTTGTTTGATGAAGAGTGTGTGTGTTTGTGTCTGATGCAGTGTGTGTGTGTGTGTGTGTGTGTGTGTGTGTTTGTTTGATGAAGAGTGTGTGTGTGTGTGTGTGTGTGTGTGTGTGTGTGTGTGTGTACGTATGATGAAGAGTGTGTGTGATGCAGTGTGTGTGTGTGTGTGTGTGTGTTTGTTTGATGAAGAGTGTGTGTGTGTGTGTGTGTGTGTGTGTGTGTGTGTGTGTACGTATGATGAAGAGTGTGTGTGATGCAGTGTGTGTGTGTGTGTGTGTGTGTGTGTGTTTGTTTGATGAAGAGTGTGTGTGTGTGTGTGTGTGATGCAGTGGGTGTGTGCGTGTGTGTGTGTGTGTACGTATGATGAAGAGTGTGTGATGCAGTGTGTGTGTGTGTGATGCAGTGTGTGTGTGCATGTGTGTACGTATGATGAAGAGTGTGTGTGATGTAGTGTGTGTGTGTGTTTGTTTGATGAAGAGTGTGTGTTATTATGAAGGGTGTGTGCGCGTGTGATGAAGTGTGTGTGTGTGTTTGTTTGATGAAGAGTGAGTGTGTGTGTGTGTGCGTATGATGAAGAGTGTGTGTGTATGTGTGTGTGTGTGTGTGTGTGTGTGTGTGTGTGTGTGTGTGTGTGTGTGTGTGTGTGTGTGTGTATGTGTGTTACACACTACAATAGAACAAATGCCTTCTTGTCAAAGCATTCTTGTGTTGTCATTGATCTAGTGTTATTTGTGTCACCACTCATGTGTTTCAGTGACGTGTATCCTCTTGTTTGTTCAGACTCATGGTTTTAAATGACGCTGCTGTGATCCTCATCTTCATCATTGATCATCAGATGTCTTCCACAGAACTCGGCTGGAATTTGACGTTCCAACAAAACATGACGGGACTTGAGTTTCAGAAACCACACGGAGCACAGAAAACGTGTTCTTAGGTGAGGTCTACACAAACACACACACACACACCGTCCTCATGAATAAGTGTGAAGTGCAGTCAATCCAACTTCACAATTCTGTGTCATGAGCTTTTATGAGCTTCCTATAAATTCATGTGATGTGGATTCAAAGTTCAGTTTAGGACAAAATGAAAAAAGACAGAAAACATTCTCAATCTCAATCTCAATCTCAAGCCAACCCTACCAAAACAATACCTGCTAAAGTCATGCGTGTCAGTTAGTCACACAACACAACACAACACAACACACATACCTGCAGAATGAAACCATCACACACTGACACGCTTTTATTTCATATAGTGAAACGTCAATTAATCCTGGAGTGAAACTGACGGCCGGATCCTTGTGAAAGAAGCGATGAGATCTCAGGTGACTGTAATTTCAGGTTGTTTCTGCAGATCTCACAGGGATTAAATCCACATCGGATTGGCATAAACTTCACAAGACACCTCTCACCTTGGCCTTGTTTTGCATGCGGGTTTGTAATTCAAATGTCATGCGTGTGCGTGTTTATTTGAATGTTGCGCCTCTAAACAACAGTCTCTTGTGCTGCAACATGCAAATGTGCAGCTGCAATGAAACATGCGATTGTTGACGTGCCGATGAGCTGAAGACGGAAAACACGCCTTTGCGTTTAAATATGAGAAATTAAATCAGGTTTGTTTGGCTTGACCTGATAATTTTAGTTCTGCATTTTAAAATTAGTTTTTATTTTAATATCGTTTTTTAAATCTGCTACAAATTTCAGTCTTTGTTTTTATTTAGTTTTTATTATGTAAACAATTTCTATTTAGTTTTTATATATTTTAGTTTCAGTTTTAGTTTGATTCCAAGTTGTCGGCCAAACCTGGGATCTTTGAATGCACAAAGACAGAGTCGCACACCAGGACTGTGTGCTGCTAGCTACGAAATATGAGGTTTGTCGAATTTTCCCCCTTATTTCAGCCCCACAAATCTTATCGTGCAACAAGAAGATACATTTGATTTTTCCAGTTTTAGTTGAAAACCCGAAATTATCCCAAATGGTGCTCGGTCGTCTTCGACTAGGCAGGTATCCTACTGTCTTCTTCTTCACGCAAATGAGCGTAACACGTTATCTATAGAATAGAACCGAATTAGCCACAATCTGAAAAGACCTCATTATTTATGAGAACTATTATTTATTTTTGATAATTATCATTTTATTTTAGTTCGTTTTAAACAACCGTCGTTAGTTTCGTTTCATTTTAGTTGTTCATTTATTTACATTTAAAAAAATTCAGTTCACAATTTTTTTTCATCAATCGTTTTAGTCTTCAGATCACTGATAAAAAACACTCCAAAATGAAGATGCAAAACGCTAGACTTTGTCCGGCAGCATGGCTTGGTTTTTAAAGGAGGATCTGATGTGTCGTGCGTTGAGGTTTGGTAGCGTCTCACTCTTGGCACACATCAGTGATATCTGATCACGAAAGTCAATGTTGAAATAAGGTCTGGCTCATAGTTCAGTAGGGTGAGGCTCAAATATAAGATAATGTTTGATGGGATTAATCTAGAAGGATCAAGAGTGGAAAACACAGGTCTTCCTTAGAACACGACTTTATTTTAGAAAAGCGTTGTACAAAACACAAGTCAAAGTAAATAAACTTGTACACCATCTGAGAGAAAACCTCATACGCAATATTCAGTGACTGAAATCACAAACGAATTGAACAAAATCTGATTTGCACTTGATTGAGAAGCATTTCGACTGTCAACACAATCTTTACATTTATAAAAAGTGGAATAGATACATCATCACTGCAAACATACTTCATATCACCCTCCTTCTTTCAATTTCAACTGCTCCAATCGCTCTACATTTAAAAAACATGCGTCGATACAAAGAGCCGTAATATAGAATATAAAGATGAGATTGGAGCCACGCCTGCGTGCCATCATCACAAGAGCTCATCTACTGGAGCAAAAGCGCACATTTACTGGTTCATAAAACCTACTCGAGCCATAACACTGGCTTACAGTTTCAGTGAAAGCTTTCCTTCTGGAAAGAGTTTGTTTCTAAAGAGAGGACCTGACGTTCCTCATTTATCGAGTTCAAAGTCTCTACGTGTGGAGGCGACCCTCTTTCCTCAGGTCGTCTTCAGTATCCCGTCTCCTCGATCCTCCAGCCGGTGGAGTTCTTCCCAAATTTATAGACGAGCCTTCGGCCGTCCACTCTCTCCAGAATGTCTCTCTTGTAGTAATATCTGTCAAGAAAAAGCACACGTTTGGATCAATCCTTGAGTGGGAATGACCTCACATTACATCTACAAGAGTTTTTGCTAATTTTCAACGCTTCTCTGAGACGTCTGATGTCATATAGACGTCTAGAAGACGGATGGGAGATTTTTAGCAGACGTGTGTTTACCTCATGGCTCTGCTGAGCTTCTCGTACGTCATGCTGCTGTTCTTCTTCTTCTGACCCCACAGCTGAGCCACGGCCTCCGACTTCAGGAATTTGAAGACTCCTTCCCGCCGGTCTTCCCACTTCATCAGACCCTGATTCTGCTCGGGGTGGATGAGGATGTCTCTGATGAACTCCCACAGGTGAGTTCCTCTCGGAGCTGAAAGGCATCGACCCGTTGAGTACAAACGCTTGTCTCGCATCCGATAATACATCGCTCGCAGATCTTTGTACTCACCGTGTTTGCTTTTCTTGGACTCGATGATGGGATCAAACCCCTTCGCCTGCTTCGGAGGTCGCCCCCTGCCTCTTTTCTTGGCTTGCACTGGTTCAGGTTTTACGGCATCCACTGAAGAGAAAAGAAGATGCGGGATGAGTTTTTATTTCCTGCTTGGTTTCCGGGGGCGTGAACTGAACCAGAGGAACTTACTGGGGACGGAGTATTCTGGATCGGAATCGCTTCCACTGCACTCGGGCGAGCTCGGGTTCATCAAGCTCCCTGCAAGAACCACAAAGAGAAACTTCAGACCTCAGGACTTGTGAAATGAATGGTTTGGAGTCGGAGGTAAAAACAAGTGTCACGTACCGTTGTGAGAACTCTGCAGACTCTCGGACAGAGAATCATAACCGTGGTCGCTCTCTGGAGTCAGCTGGTTTCTGTACTCGCTCAGGTAACTGTATTCGGCTTCAGATCTGTCTGTGAACACACATCATATCATGTTAAACATTATTTGTGATGCGCGCTTGAGAGGCGGTCTATAGGTGTGATTCTTACCTGTGGGCTGAACCACCACTGTCTCCAGCAACGGCCCCAGACCCGGCACGCTCATGAAGGGAAACAGGAGGTTGTCCAGGAGGTCGAATTCAGATTCGCTCAGAACCGCGTTCTCGTGGAGATCCAAAGCTGCAGATTGAATGGAAATGTTTTAACACGAAGAACCTGAGAACATTCACAGAGGTTAATATAATCCGCTGGCTCACCATATCTGGCTCTCAAGTTCTCCAGACTGTGATGGAGTTTATCTCCGAACACTGTCCCGAACAGACCCATGAAAGCGTCTCTGGACATCCCGCAGAGCATAGGCCCGTCCATGTTGCAGAAGGCCATGTTCAACAGAGTGGCATCAAACCGGCTCTCCTCCACCTGGTATCCGATCCACTCCAGGACGTTCTGTCTGCTCCACGAATGCGGATTCACCTGGTGCCAGGGACCTGCCGGAGAAGAACGGGTTGAAAGAAACGTCAGACTCAAGTATGTCTGTTTGTGAGCGTCAACAACGACCGCATCGCTGGAGGACCGAAACGAAAGCATTTACAAGTTAAACATTCCCTGAGTTAATGAGTATAAGATTCGGCGGCGCAGGGATGTCAGATTACAGCGTGGCTGGACGGGCAAGATGTGTTGTGTGTGTCCGTGAGCTCTCACCTGTGGTGTTGATGTTGTTGTTGTTGTTGAAGGTGAGATCAGAGAGTTGTGGCACTCGCAGCGCCATGTTCAACAGGTTGGGCTGCGGATCGGACGGGTACAGGTTGGCATTCGCGTTGTTGAGGATTTGACAGAGTTCACTTGACGCCATTAGATTTCTGTCAGAACAACGTGGAATGTTTGATAAAGAAACAAAATATTTTTTATTTATTTACATTTTTAAAGAATTTCTAATTTAACTCATTGGCACTTTTCACAGTTTCTAAATCTTTGCAAACGCAGCTTAAATACGTAACACACCAGTAAAAGTAATTCAATTTCTCCTCTGTTTTCAAAAGAAAGTTGTTTATCAGTGTTTAAGATGTTAATGATGAGGTTTACCTGCGGCAGTGACGCAAAGCTCTTGTTGTGTTCGGGTTCAGGTGTAATAATCCAATCTGTGAAGGTTTAATGTCAGTGGTGTTCAGGTCGTTCACACTTTCCAGAGTTTGTGCTCATTCACCTGCTGTTGACTGAATTTATAGCTGACTGAGAGGTGTGGCCAGGTGAGACAGGAGAGGCGTGGCCAGGTGAGTTCGGCTGGTAGGAGGGGGAATTCCAGTGAACCTCTCTCTCTCTCTCTCTCTCTCATTCTGTCTATCTATCTATCTATCTCTCTCTCTCTCTCATCTATCTATCTATCTATCTATCTATCTCTCTCCCTCTCTCTCTCTCTCTCTCTGTCTCTCTCTCTCTTTCTCACACACACTCTCTCTCTCTTCTTA
>CM056472.1:12719264-12753852 GCA_029783895.1 Triplophysa bombifrons
GGAGAGAGAGACAGAGAGAGAGAGAGAGAGAGAGAGGGAGAGAGGGAGAAAGAGAGAGCGAGAGAGAGAGAGAGAGAGAGAGAGAGGGAGAGAGG
The DNA here is from genome assembly GCA_029783895.1 of Triplophysa bombifrons. NCBI lineage: Eukaryota > Metazoa > Chordata > Actinopteri > Cypriniformes > Nemacheilidae > Triplophysa > Triplophysa bombifrons. The sequence goes on from CM056472.1 coordinate 12,719,360, forward strand.
GAGAAAGAGAGAGAGGTTTACAGTAAGAGCAGGAGTGGGTTGTGTGTCATGTGAGTGTGCGACAGGGGTTAAAACATTACCAGAGCAGAGTGACGTTTGCAGGAGTTTGTGTGTTTGTCTCCGTCTGAGAAACCCTTGAGAACTGATCGAGCTGAGCAACACGCTGAGACACAAACTCTCCACCCTAAACACACACACTCACAACATTAACCACCATCGTGACACACACACGTGTGTTACACAGCTTGTTTGTGTACCTTCAGCAGTATGGGGTGTGTGTCTCCGTGCATCGCCGCAGACTCGCTCAACAGCATTTCCTGCACTGCAGTCACGTCTGCGCAGGCGGAGCAGTTGACATGAGCCATCTGCAGAGCGCCTACCGCCCACCGCTCATGGAATCCTGCATCACACGTCACGCGTGTTCAGATAAGACACAGTTAAGAGTGTTTCACAGCGTGTGCGGCACCTCACCGTGCAGGTTGTATTTTCCGGCGATGGGCAGCGACAGCAGACGGATGTGACTCAGCGGGGACGACCGGTTGTGTCGCGCGGTCCTCAGGTGCTCCAGGGCGGGTGGGCTCTGGGGGTACGTGAGCGCCAGGACGGCCATCAACAGAACCCCGACAGCAACTAAAAACTAAAGTCAAATGTCCAAGTTAAAGTGACGGGTCGATGTCGGGTCGCTGGCACTGGATGATGTCACTGTACCTTGAGGGTGGCTCTGAGGATGGGGAACTGCGGTGGATCTCTGCGAGGTTCATTCGTCTCTAAAACCTGTTTGATGAACTTCTCGATCTCTCTCTCGGACATCCCATAACGATAACCCGACTGCCGCAGTATGTCAATGCTCTCTGATAGCTTATCATAGATGCAGGGTTCACTCAGAGACGAGCCCATCATGTGTGTGTGTGTGTGTGTGTGTGTGTGTGCGTGCGTGCGTGCGTGCGTGCGTGCGTGCGTGCGTGCGTGTGTCAGCAGTCAGGCCCTAATCATCATCACCGTCATCATAACACAATGACAGGTGTGTGTGTGTTTGTGTGTGTCTGAATGAGCTGTTATGTTTTGTGTGTGTGTGTGTGTGTGTGTGTGTGTGTGTGTGTGATGTCTGACGTATGTGTTGTTTATATGTTTGAGAGATGCTTTCTATCCCAAATCCCGCGAAAACGCGTTCGTCTTCATGATCGTAGAGACCTGAAAGACATTTTCAGATGAAATATAAAAGTATTATTGATCAATCATAATTCACAATCGATAACTATTCCTCAAGCACCCGCTGTGTTTACAATCAAATTAGCATTTCGAGCTAAAACAGTCAAAAGTACGACTTGTATCATCGTGAATGTACACAAACACTCGAGTATAAACATATATTATTCTCTTACTGTCTCGTCCGGGTGGTTTTTAAAGACTGTAGGATGATTTTCAGATGTTTTGAGAGAAACTTTCCTCACACGTTCGTGCTAACTGTACTGGCGCTGCCTGAACTCGCGATCAGTCATCTGCTGATTCACAGCGGTAGATTCGACGTCCAACTAAAAAAATGTACATTAAATAATTAGATCATTCTAATTCACGTTTAAGTGTACATTACTATCATTAAGACCAACAGCGTTTTATGTTTTTTTATACAAATAAGTTTTTGTTATTCTTAGGAAAAACAACTAAAAATGCCGTTGCCAATAATCAAATAGACTTTAACGATTTATTTTCCTTCATCTTTTAAACCTTCATCTTATTAACAATTAACCAAAAGAACGGCTAGAAACTGTTTAAAATTGTTTTACTTTTCGGAGGAAAAACACATAAATGTACTTGTACATGTAAATACTTTTTACATTGAGACGAAAATAATGCAAAGACTGCATCACATACAAAAAAAAAAACTGCCATTTTGTCATGAAAAAGAATATGTTCACGTTTATACAGCAACATGTAAATATATATTTTCAATTTAAAATGTATTTTTGTCTGTATTTAAAAGCACACACAGATTAAAATAAAATACTTTTAAAAATCTTAACAAAACCAAAACCCGAAGAGCGAATGGATAAATGACAGCCGATGACGTCACCGGCGTGTGTCTCTCCAGCAGGGGGCGCTTTGCGTGGAGCGCGCATGCTCGTGTCCCGCATTGTTTGGATCAGCTGTGCGTGGATGTGAAACCCCACCCAATGAGGAAGGACGAGCGGTGAAGAGCAGATCCGGAGGCCGACAGACAGCACGAAGCCGAAGATGATTGCGTTATTCAATAAACTCCTGGACTGGTTTAAAGCGCTCTTCTGGAAGGAGGAGATGGAGCTGACGCTCGTCGGACTGCAGTACTCGGGAAAAACCACATTCGTCAACGTCATCGCGGTAAACCAATGACTGTCTCTCTTTATTACTGCACTAGAGTAGGCCTCGCGCGAGCGCCGATGTGCCATCTTATCTTTACGCACCGAGCGAATCACACGCGACATCATCTGAATATAGAGCATCATTAGATCAGACACACTCGCACACAGTGTATCAGATACAGCATCTTGAGATCAGACCGCCAATCAGACACAATGTGTCAGACACAGCATCGTCAGAATACTGAGAGCATCGTCAGATCACACACACCGTATCAGATCCACAATCGTACAATCACACACCGTGTATCGGAGCGTTACTGTTATTGACATCACGTCCAGCATGACAGCTGTCAATCAAAAAATTAGCAATGATCAGCTGACCCAGATTTTAGCCAATCGGCACCTGGTGTTCTGTCAATTCAGAGGTGTGATGCAGTTGTTTAGGTGTGAATCACATCTTCACCTCCTGTGGGTTGTGGTTGTAATACACACATTTACTGTCTGTCATCACTGAGAAACTGTAAAGAAAGTGCTCATTTGTGTGTGTGTGTGTGTCTGTCTGTCTGCAGTCCGGTCAGTTCAGCGAGGACATGATCCCTACAGTGGGATTTAACATGCGGAAGATCACCAAAGGAAACGTCACGATTAAGGTAAGTGTGTGTTTGTGTGTGTGTTACTGGAACGCCACATAAATTTGTGACACACTAGAAATTACATCATTTCTCTGTGTCCTGGTGATGTAAATGATCTTGCTCTGTTTCACACCACATTGTTGACTGTGATTATTCAACCCTGTTTCTGGAGTTATGATCGTTCAACCCTGTTACTGGAGTTATTTGAGAAGAAAAACCATCAATGGAACAATTTATAGCAAATGTACATTTATCAATAATACACATTAACATTTGATCACACGTCTGCTGTAGCCAATCAAAAGACTTCAACCCTGTTTCCGTATTGTTATTATTATGTCGCTTTAGTGTATCGTGTTATTTTAGGACAATATTGAAACTACATAATATTTTAAACATATCAAATTTCGCAAACCCAATATAAAACAAACGGCTAATACAATCTCAACCTTCTGAGGTAAACAAACATGATCTGTGAAACTGTACACTGGAGTGATTGACAAATGTGTGTGTTTGTGCGCTTGTAGTTGTGGGATATCGGAGGACAGCCGCGCTTCAGGAGCATGTGGGAGAGATACTGTCGTGGAGTCAGTGCTATAGTGTGAGTATCACTTATGAAGTGTTTATTAACAAACGTCTTCTTCTCAGTAAAGAGACAGATGAATGTTCTTGTCTGTCAGGTATATGGTCGACGCTGCTGATCCAGAAAAGATCGAGGCGTCTAAAAACGAGCTGCACAACTTGTTAGATAAACCTCAGCTGCAGGGGATTCCTGTGAGTACACACATGTCCAGAATTCCCTGTGTTTACGTCTCGCTGTTGTCAGTGCGTTTGAAGGGTTTCCTGACGGTGTTGACTCGCTCTGTTATCTCCTGTCAGGTTCTGGTGTTGGGCAACAAGCGAGATCTGTCCGGATCTCTGGACGAGAAGGAGCTCATCGAGAGAATGTGAGTTCACCGTTTGGGTTCCTGTCAAGTTTTGTGTGTCAGTGATGTCGTGAGATGTTTAAGATGTGCGTCCCTGATGTGCAGGAACCTGTCGGCCATTCAGGACAGAGAGATCTGCTGTTACTCCATCTCCTGTAAGGAGAAGGACAACATCGGTGAGATCTTCATTCAGTCGTCGTTGTGTGTGTACCGTGTGTGTGTGCGTTTCTGACCGCGCTTGTGTGTCGCAGACATCACGCTACAGTGGCTGATCCAGCACTCGCGAACCAGGCGGAGCTGAGGATGAGGCGGCGGCGGCGTCTGATTGGAGGAACGGCATCATGTGATCGACTGTGTTGTAGACGCTCTTGATTTCTCTCTCTGTTCTTATAAACTAACAGATATCATTTACGCCGTCTGAAGGTTTACGTTCTGCTCGTGTGTTTTTTTTCCTTCATGAAGTCACGTGACGTGGTTTTGCGTGTGTGCTCAGAGATCAGATCAGAACGGTCTGATTCACCGATGGTCGTGTTATGGCACCAGCAGATGGCGCTCTCGTACTTTCAAACCCACTCCTTTTGTCTTTGTACAGCTGTGACATCACCCTGTGACGTCAGCTGACGTGATGTCGACCTCACCTGATTTATTTGTCTGACGGTGCGTTGAGTTTTCGGTGAACCTCACGAGCGCTCGTGCCACGGTCTTCTATCCTCTCGAGAAACGATAACCGATCTAACGTCCATTTATTTATTACCGACAGCGGAGATCTGCGCATATTAACTCTCCGGCTGACAGTCAGTGTTTCATCTGAACGACGTTGTTTTTGTTAACTTTGTTTTTCTTGCACGTGTCGACATCTTCAGCCTGAATCGTGCTTAACAAACGCGTGTCTGTTTAGATTATACATATGTAAATGTACATGTTTTTTTTATTCATTTGTTATTTTTTGGCATGTTTTTTACTGGTTTTCGTTGGCAGTGTTTTTGGATCGTGTAAATAGAAAAGCCATTCTGAACATTCTGGTGTTTGTCCTGTTGTGAGTTGCGTCCCATATTAATAATAATAATAAAGATATAATAAAGAAAATCCCATCCGTATTCACAGCGATCTGAAGAAACGGATTGTGCGTGAGAGAGCGTGCGCGTGCGCGCGTGCGCGTGACTGTAATAGTGAGCATGAGTCAGTCGTGTAGACTAGAATCAGATTTACTTTTTAAAAACACCGCAGTTTTTTTTCTGTTGACTTTTGCTACTGGTGATCATTTTATATCCATCTGATTGTTTAATGCAATTTCTACACTACACAATAATCTCTGTTTCAGTGCAAAGCGTCGCGCGCGTTCTGTCACGTGATCGATTCGCTGCGCAGACGCTGAGCTCGAATCGCTTGAATCTATTTGTTCGTTTTTCAGCGATTATGTGTTTCTTTCTCATCGTGGCCCACGTGTTTGAGTGGCTGGGACCGGGGTGACTTTCCCCTGCATGACTTATTCTGGGATGGAGCAAGTTGCCATAGTTACAGAGTAAAAACCGGAGCGGTTCTATTCGTCTTTTTCTCAGAAAGAAACTTTTTAAAGCAGTCGACATAACATCATACACAATCTTTATATTCTCTCGTCCTGGCGGTGATAACTGTACATGTTGTTATTGTTATTACAGATTATTTAAAATGAAAATAAACGATTTCCCTCTCAGATCGACCGGTTTCTTCCTTTCTTGCCTTCAGCGTGTGTTGCGGATCCTCTCCGCTAGAGGCCGCTAGATACAAATATTTCATTCCGGAAGAAAAAATGAATTTAGTTCTTGAGAACTTGTTGGTTTTCTAGAGTCAATGTTGTGTTTGTCAGACCCCTCACCGGTGTTGGTTTTGGACCGGGCGGCCGGGCTGCTTCTGCCTTTGTGTGTGTGTCATTCAGCCGCTGCTAGGATGTGAGAAGGCCGGAGGTCAGAGTTCAGTGGTTGTCACGGAGACGTCGGATGTGGGACGCTGGGAATGAGATCCGGCTCATGACAGCAGATCCAGTGGATGTTCCTGCTGCTGTGGAGCGGACGTCAACCCCGCAGAGATGCTGACGGTTCGGTTCCGCGGAACCCACAGAGATCTGGAGACCAGCTATCAGAGCGTTACCATGGTGATGATGAAGACACACACACACACACACACACACAACACTGCTGGCTCCCACACAAAACACACACACTTTTGAGTATGTAACACACACACCTCTCTCACTCATTCTCTCTCTCACACACACACACACACACACACCTCTCTCACTCATTCTCTCTCTCTCTCTCTCTCTTCAAACTGAACTCAAGAAATGAAATACATAATAATAAATCATTATGTGTCAAATATTTTAGTGGAATTTAACCGTGCTATCAAAACGGCATCGAATGTGAATCTGATGATTATTCAGGAAACAGTTTTTTTTATAGTTTTATGATATTTTTCCACATCTTGGGAGGGTTAAAGCAGCGTATTGTTCAATGATTTTATTCATTCATGAATTCACATCTGTGTTCTGGTGAACAACAAAACACGCTTCTTTATGTGTGCGTGTGTGTGTAAGTGGGAGTTTCGCATACGTTGTGTAGCAGACCACAGTCCCCATGAGAAAGAGTTTTACTATGTTTTTATTTAAAGGGACGGATGAATCTATTTTAACTGTGTCATTTTTAGTGTTGGTGGAAGTCAACATTTCACTTTAAGCTTAACTTAGTTCATTAACTTAAGTATAGAAATAAAAATGAGTTCTCCAAATAGCCTCTATACGTGTATTCAACACTTTGATTTGAACTACAGTAGAGTAGATTTTATTTTCACATCATGATCTAAGGGTTGTGATTCACAGTCCCACTAAGCGGTTCCTTCAGACGCAGGGTCAGGACATCATTCTGGGCGTTTAATCCGTTCCAAATGACTTATTGCCCCGTTCTAACCCCCGGCCAGCCGAACTGCCCGCCGCTCCACATCAGAGCGCGAGCCCCGCCAACAGTCTCCACGGCAACCGGCGGCCCGACACAGACAGAATGTAGCGTCTGATGCCTTGTTTGGAGTCTGAATGCTGAGAGCCGCGCGTGACGGGCGCTTAGCAACCGCGCGGGGGCCGAGGAGCAGGAACAATGATGCCCTTATGGACCCCCGAGGAACCCTCATGAGAATCTGATGTGGGAGGAGAATCCTTGAGAAATACTCAGCACTACATTCACTCTTGTGTGGAAAAAACACAAATCCACGAACATCACAAACTCTTTTATTGTAGAAAAGATAGAAAAACCCTGATGCTAAAGATCTGCACAGCTACAATGTCACGGTTAGGTATTACGGTCGTCCTCTAAATCCCACGTTAAAATCACAAAAGAATGTTTTACGGTTATTTTCCTCGAAGTCGACAGAAGTGGTTTGTCTGAGAGTTTATAAAGGGAACTCCAGCAGATTGACATCAGACGCTCTTTGATAAACATACTGTCTGATTCACAAAAACACAATTATCCAGACAATACCTTCTCTTCAAAAGATCACAAATTGTCATCTTGGCTTTACAAGATTTCTTCTCCATTTAATATGTTTGCTTTCAAAACAATATTTAAAACTCAAATAAAATGCATTGAAATGTTTTCAAGTTTGCGTGAATGTCCATCCAGCAATACAACGTATCTCATCATGAACAAAATATTAATTATTAATACAAGACAAGATCATTTTACACCAGACTACTATTGTTGATGATATGTATATATATATATGTAAAACACAAAAGAGCAAAATGAAAAACATTTGTTTTTATAAATGGAGATTGAACCAGAAAACAAAAATAAACAAACTTTTTTATTTGACAGAATTTAGTGTAAATGAGATTCGAATGCTGCAGATCAACTGCAATTTTTTAGGATTGCATGTATAAAAAATACATGTCCCAGTGTATTCCTGTCATATTTAAAAAACTAAAGATGCAAAAACAGCTATAAGTTAACAATTTATGTGTTGATATTGTAACTAAGTACAAGTTTTGACCGGGATCCGAAATTGAAAACAAACATTGTGCTTGATGATTTATTGTTTAAGAAGTTCCTATTTGAATGATTTCTGGATCTTTTTCCACGGAAGGTTTTGTGTGAACTATTCCTTCACCGGAATATAAATCCTTCACAGTTTAGAAACGGATATAAACCGAAGAATCTCTAACACGGTGTTCCGATGATCAGCTCGGCCGGAGCATCTTTAACTCGATCAAAGAATGCGGCGGGCGACGCCCCGGATACGATCTTCAGTTTCTCCTCTTGACATGAAGGTGACGACGAGACGGCTGTAGCGTTGGTGGATGCGGAAGAAGACGATGATGATGAAGATGGGTCCGGCGCGCACTCCTCGCAACAACAGCAGCAACAGTCCATGAACGCCTGCCCGAGAGACCGACAGATGCAGAGCAGAATAACGGGCGTGGCCCCAGCGCGCACAAACAACAGGAACTGACCAATCAGAGCCAGCAGTGCTCGCGTGGCCACGCCCACCTCCACACCTACGTAGGCCAGCACGATGTTCCAGGCGTTTTCTGGTAAGCTACACGTGGCGTATACGACCGCCAGCGCCACTACCGTACGTGTCAGCTGACGCTCGCGACGCGCCCGCTGCCGTTTCTTGGGCGACGAGGTGGAGGAGGAAGAGGACGGTCGGGCGTGATTGGCGTTTTCATCCGTCACGTGACGTGTAAGCAGCTGACAGGCGGCGGTGAAGAGGAGAGGCAGACAGAAGAAACAGCCGAACGTCCACCACATCCGGGCCTGATAGTACGTCAGCACGAGCGAGTACAGAGACTCGGGCAGATTGAGAGACGGCTCCTGACCGCAGGAGTCCAGCGGGAGACCCGTGTGCGGAGAAACGTCCTGCACCAGCTGCCACATCAGCAGCTCTGGAGACGCCAGCACCAGAGAACCCACCCAGATCACAGAGAGTTTGGCCAGGATTGATTGACAGGCCTCGATCTGACGCGGCCGGGGCCGGACGCTGGTCACCGCGTGGAAGCGGTCGATGCTGAGAGCGCACAGAGAGAACGTGGTCACACCGAGAGATGTCACCTGAACATGAGACACAGAAACAAACACATCAGGTTCATTAAAACACACTTTACTTTTGTGGACACACTCAATTTCTCTCCTTCTCCAGACAAATGGAAGAAACAGAAGGTTTGAGTGATGGGAAAGATTACACAACAGATGTCGGTCAACACACACACACTGTGTCTGAAGGCTCATTTAACAGATAATGAGAGTGATTAGTGCTGCTAATTATCCAGAAAACTCATTTACATCACAAGAGCACACAGTTTAATACACTCTCACAACACAATACACTACTGACAGAAAGACATTAACACTACACACAAACAGACAGACAGAAATACAACAGAAAGACCGACATAGACAGACAGACAGACTGATATTTATGATCAAAGATAAAGACAGACAGACAAAAATAGACAGAGAGAGACAGGTTTACAAAACAGATATAGAGAGAGACAGACAGACAGAAATAGACTAAGAGAGAGACAGGCTTAACAGATAGAGAGAGACAGATATATGAACAGACAGACAGACATATGAACAGACAGACGAACAGACAGATGAACAGACAAACAGACAGGTGAACAGACAGACTGGTGAACAGACAGATAGATGAACAGACAGACAGATGAACAGACAGACAGATGAACAGACAGATGAACAGACAGACAGACCGATGAACAGACAGATAGATGAACAGACAGACAGATGAACAGACAAACAGACAGGTGAACAGACAGACTGGTGAACAGACAGATAGACGAACAGACAGACAGACAGGTGAACTGACAGATGAACAGACAGATAGATGAACAGACAGACAGACAGATGAACTGACAGATGAACAGACAGACAGATGAACAGACAGACAGACAGATGAACAGACAGACAGATGAACAGACAGACAGATGAACAGACAGACAGATGAACAGACAAACAGACACGTGTACAGACAGACAGATGAACAGACAAACAGACAGATGAACAGACAGACAGACAGATGAACAGACAGATGAACAGACAGATGAACAGACAAACAGACAGATGAACAGACAGATGAATAGACAGACAGATAGATGAACAGACAGACAGACAGATGAACAGACAGACAGATAAACAGACAGACAGATGAACAGACAAACAGACACGTGTACAGACAGACAGATGAACAGACAAACAGACAGATGAACAGACAGACAGACAGATGAACAGACAGATGAACAGACAGATGAACAGACAGATGAACAGACAAACAGACAGATGAACAGACAGATGAACAGACAGACAGACAGATGAACAGACAGATGAACAGACAGATGAACAGACAGATGAACAGACAAACAGACAGATGAACAGACAGATGAATAGACAGACAGATAGATGAACAGACAGACAGACAGATGAACAGACAGACAGATGAACAGACAGACAGACAGATGAACAGACAGACAGACAGATGAACAGACAGACAGACAGATGAACAGACAAACAGACAGATGAACAGACAGATGAATAGACAGACAGATAGATGAACAGACAGACAGACAGATGAACAGACAGACAGACAGATGAACAGACAGACAGATGAACAGACAGACAGACAGATGAACAGACAGACAGACAGATGAACAGACAGACAGACAGATGAACAGACAGACAGACAGATGAACAGACACGTGAACAGACAGACAGATGAACAGACAAACAGACACGTGTACAGACAGACAGATGAACAGACAAACAGACAGACAGATGAACAGACGGACAGATGAACAGACAGACAGACAGATGAACAGACAGACAGACAGATGAACAGACAGACAGACAGATGGACAGACAGACAGATGAACAGACAGACAGATGAACAGACAGACAGACAGATGAACAGACAGACAGATGAACAGACAGACAGACAGATGAACAGACAGACAGACAGATGAACAGACAGACAGATGAACAGACAGACAGACAGATGAACAGACAGACAGACAGATGAACAGACAGACAGACATATGAACAGACAGACAGACAGATGAACAGACAGACATATGAACAGACAGACAGACAGATGAACAGACAGACAGATGAACAGACAGACAGACAGATGAACAGACAGACAGACAGATGAACAGACAGACAGATGAACAGACAGACAGACAGATGAACAGACAGACAGACAGATGAACAGACAGACAGATGAACAGACAGACAGACAGATGAACAGACAGACAGACAGATGAACAGACAGACAGATAGATGAACAGACAGACAGACAGATGAACAGACAGACAGACAGATGAACAGACAGACAGACAGATGAACAGACAGACAGACAGATGAACAGACAGATGAACAGACAGACAGACAGATGAACAGACAGACAGACAGATGAACAGACACGTGAACAGACAGACAGATGAACAGACAAACAGACACGTGTACAGACAGACAGATGAACAGACAAACAGACAGGTGAACAGATGAACAGACAGACAGACAGATGAACAGACAGACAGACAGATGAACAGACAGACAGATGAACAGACAGACAGACAGATGGACAGACAGACAGATGAACAGACAGACAGATGAACAGACAGACAGACAGACAGATGAACAGACAGACAGACAGATGAACAGACAGACAGACAGATGAACAGACAGACAGATGAACAGACAGACAGACAGATGAACAGACAGACAGACAGATGAACAGACAGACAGATGAACAGACAGACAGACAGATGAACAGACAGACAGACAGATGAACAGACAGACAGACAGATGAACAGACAGACAGATGAACAGACAGACAGATGAACAGACAGACAGACAGATGAACAGACAGACAGATGAACAGACAGACAGACAGATGAACAGACAGACAGACAGATGAACAGACAGACAGATGAACAGACAGACAGACAGATGAACAGACAGACAGACAGATGAACAGACAGACAGATGAACAGACAGACAGACAGATGAACAGACAGACAGACAGATGAACAGACAGACAGATGAACAGACAGATGAACAGACAGACAGATGAACAGACAGACAGACAGATGAACAGACAGACAGATGAACAGACAGACAGACAGATGAACAGACAGACAGACAGACAGATGAACAGACAGACAGACAGATGAACAGACAGACAGACAGACAGACAGACAGACAGACAGATGAACAGACAGATGAACAGACAGACAGATGAACAGACAGACAGACAGATGAACAGACAGACAGACAGACAGACAGACAGATGAACAGACAGACAGACAGATGAACAGACAGACAGACAGATGAACAGACAGACAGATGAACAGACAGACAGATGAACAGACAGACAGACAGATGAACAGACAGACAGATGAACAGACAGACAGACAGATGAACAGACAGACAGACAGATGAACAGACAGACAGATGAACAGACAGACAGATGAACAGACAGACAGACAGATGAACAGACAGACAGACAGATGAACAGACAGACAGATGAACAGACAGACAGACAGATGAACAGACAGACAGACAGATGAACAGACAGACAGATGAACAGACAGACAGACAGATGAACAGACAGACAGACAGACAGATGAACAGACAGACAGACAGATGAACAGACAGACAGACAGATGAACAGACAGACAGATGAACAGACAGACAGACAGATGAACAGACAGACAGACAGACAGACAGACAGACAGACAGACAGATGAACAGACAGACAGACAGATGAACAGACAGACAGACAGACAGACACATCCCTTGTTAACCCGTCATCACATATGCTTTAAATAGTAACTGTGATGATATGTTATCTCTAGAGAGATGTTATGATGTGTTGAGATGTAAGATAACAGTTTTCAGTCTCACTGCTATTAACACACCACCACATGAAGGACTTGTGTACTTGTGTAAACAGATTGTGGTGTAATGCTTTTGTAGTTAAAGTTCTTAGAATGTGTCATCTGTGATGATATAGTTTATTTGAGCAGGGATGTGAACAGACAGACAGACAGAACACGTGACACACCTCCACGAAGGGCACTATTCTGCACGACAGGTCACCCGCGAGTCTTCTCTTGGTCAACTCATTGAAGATGACGACAGGCAGACAGAAGAACAGAACCATGAAGTCCCAGAACGCCACACTGGCCAGCACACAGTTCCACGTGTTCTTCAGGTAATAGTCGTGCCACACGATACACATGAGCGCGAGATTCCCCACGATGCCCACGGAGAACACGACGAGCCCCAGCAGCATCACCGCGTACGCGCTGTACGACTCCTCCGTCACCGGGTATAACGGGTTGTGCACGCGCAGTGACCCGTTGAAGGTTCTGGGTGTCGTGAAGAACCCGTCGGGGTCGGGATGGGGTCTGTGAAGAACCGGGTGTCGGTCTTTCAGCTTTGATTTAGATCCGCGTGGGACTCTCGGGGGGTGATGTGCTCGGGTCATGAGATCCTCCTCGCGGTGATGGTGGGATGATGTGGAGCTCGGGTGATCCAGTGCGGGCGAGGAAGACTCCACCAGGCTCATCTTCATCTCCACTGCGCGTTCATCCGCGTGCGCTGAGCCAACAAACAGCAGACAGAATAATAATCTAAACATCATCATGTGATGTGAATAAAGCGGCTTAGTTTGTGAAGTTAAACGATAAGCAGCGCCTCGTGAAGTGATGTTGAGGAGAGCCAGTACCCATCTGCTCATCTCACATGAAGTTTCTGCGGCTCAGATGAACTTTTTCACTCAATTCATGCGGCTGGAATCAAATCTGCCCCCTTGTGGCGCAAAAGGGGAGATGTGCAGCGCAGAAGAGCGCCACAGGGGGGCGCCAAAAGCGTGTTTTATAAGAAACATACAAAGTGTTAAAAGAGGCATCAATATCAAAATAAAATAAAGGTAGACTCGGAAATGAAAACATAAACAAATACTTTGTTAAGTCTCAATACTTTAGCCTACATTTATAGATGACTGTTATTGGTCTTTTTAGTCCATATTCATTTATTATGACAGTTCGTTTCTAAAACAATGCAATTTGCTCAAGAATGCACAGGTTAAATATATAAATATTTTCAATATTAAATTACTATGATTTCGGCTCGTATGATAAATAAACCGCTTTAAAATGCGCAGATTAATCATTATTCACGAGCGGCAACGCCCCTGGTGGATGTCCAGCCAATCGCTGCGCTTCACGGCACCTGACGTAAAGATGTAGAGACCGCGCGTGCGGCGAAATCCCTGTCAGTTGAGTTCTGCTTCCAGCGGTGAGTTTAAAACCCCACAATAGGGGAAAAAAACTACTTTTAACGTCAGTTGAGTTTTATCTGACCTTTATTGAGCCCGACTGACCGAACACGAAGCGTTTAACGCTTTCCTTCGACACGATAAACCTGACTGAACTGAATCCGTTTGATTAACGGTACGCGCGCGCGCGATGACTGATGAGGAAAACACACACATTAGCATTACAAGAACAAAACAAACAAAAATAGACAAAACAACATATTCTACTTTTATTTGTATATTGTAGGTGTTAAACCTTCACTAGTTCAGCATCTGTAAGACATTGAAAGCAAAAATCTAAATAGTTCTTTGGAAATTATGTAAACTAACTTTTGTACCGAAATGTATGTATATGTGGTAACTGCGTAAAAGTTACAAACTTTTTGTGTTTCATGTGCATCAGTACAATTGTAAGAATGTGATACAATCACTTTAGTATAGATATAACATCCATTGGAAACAGGAAGTATGACATAGACATGAATGTACTGCCATGACATCACGAGTAAAAGTTGTCTATAATTAGACATAAAAGTCCGGCTCTGTTGTGTACAGGAGCTATTTTTATCCTCTTGTGTTCTTTAAATAACCCGAGTGACTGTGTTTCAGCCCCTGGGGCTCTCAGACGTGACGCTTGGACTGTTTCACTGATCAAATCAACACAATAGATGACGTTAAAGTGACAGTTCACCCCAAAAATGAAAATACTGTCATCATTTGCTCATGCTTATGTCATTTCAGACCTCCAGAAATGACTTTGTTCTGTAGCACGCAAAGGAAGATATTTGGAAGAATGTTAGCCATTTTCAATTCTGTGACATCATCGACTGACACTGTAGGACTAATACAATGGTAGTCAAAGAACTGTTCACGTTCATTAATTCTTTAAAATATCACACCTTGTGTTCAACAGAACAACAATTTCCCCGCCATGGTTGTTGACAATGACACGCAGCTATAGTGGCTAACATTCTTACAAATATCTTTGTGTTTAACAGAACAAGGCATTTATAAAGGTTTGAAACAAGTATATGATGACAGAAGTTTAATTTGTGGGTGAACTATTTACATTTATTTATTTATCCAAAGCGTCTTACAGAGAGTTCAGGGAGCAATAAAGCGAAATGTATTCAGAAGCAATAATACAAAAGGTGCTAATACCAAGTCAGCTTCAACAAAAGCCAGAACAATACCTGTTGAGAGAAAGAGAGAGAGTGTTAGTGTTTCTAATCCCTTTAAAGTTCACTGAATAAACATGTGTCACAGGTTTAGATAAAGATAGCTGCTTCTTGTGGAGGCGTCTTTAAATTGAGAGAAGAATGAAGTGTTGATGATTGTGGGACACATCGCAGACGTCGAAACTGCATGAACGGGTTTTTGTGGTGTTGATGTGTTTTCTAGACAACCACTGAAACTCGAGTCTTGATTCAACAGGTTTGATTCATGTCTGACTGAAACAGGATCTGTCTTCCCGTCTGTCTTCATTTGACTGTTCCTCCTCATCCGATTATACAATTTACAACTTAATTTATGATTAATGTACGTATAACAATAAAATTGCTTACACCAATTATCAGTCTACTTACAATGCCATGCATCATGCATTCATATAATTTCATCGAATTTCATATTTAATGAAGCTCTGAAGTATCATAATGACATAATATATCATCAATATGCAATATATGTTGGGTTTGGGTTATATGGATATGTTTAACATCATGTGTACAGCACGTCTTACTTTTATTTGGCTTTATTTAAACACAAATTGATCCACAAAGGTAGTTGTACATAAAAATATATTGTACATGTGACAGAAAAACAACAAACACTGAAGATAAGTCACTCTCATGCTATTTTATATTATAAATATAAATATTGTAAAGTTAGTTTTACCATAAATGCTTAAAAAAGTCTTAAAGGGATAGTTCACCCAAAAATGAAGATTCTGCCGTCACTTACTCTCATATGAGTTGTTCCAAATGTGCATAAATGTCATTGTTCTGATGAACACAGAGAAAGGTATTTGAAAGAATGTGTATAACCAGACAGATCTCAACACCCATTTACTCCCATAGTAGGTAAAGTCACTTTATCATCTTTTTGTTCTGTTGATCACTTTAGAAAACATTTTGAAGAACAGTTCTGGGGCACTTTTGACAACCATTGTCATTTTCCTACCATGGGAGTCAATGGGGGAAAATCTGTTTGGTTATACGCATTCTTACAAATATCTTCTCTGTGTTTATCAGACTAAATTAATGTATACAGATTTGGAACAACTGGAAGGTGAGTAAATGATGTTACCTTTTCATTTTTTGGTGTTTGCGCTAATGGTGTTCAGGAAAAGAGAGTTCTTTCTGTGGCCCCTGGGGGGCAGTAGAGGGCTGTAACATTCTGCCTTTCAGTATCAAACATCAACTACAGAAAAAGCATATCTGTAACTTCACTTGAATTCTCATGTTTCTCGGATGTGTCCGCCACTCATTCCACAGTGAAATCTAAGTTTTAAATGTGAAAATTGTCAATTCTGTCTTAACACCCCATCTTAATACCACTTGCAATAAAGTATTATCTAAAATGGCATGAATATGCTGCAATACATAAAGTCATTTTCAATTTGCGAATAAACGTTACATCGCACGTCACATTTATAAATCCATTCTCAATGTGTTGTGTTGTGCAGAACTATGCGCAGCATGCAGCAGCAACAGGTTTCACTTCGCAGTTT
This sequence comes from Triplophysa bombifrons, assembly GCA_029783895.1. NCBI lineage: Eukaryota > Metazoa > Chordata > Actinopteri > Cypriniformes > Nemacheilidae > Triplophysa > Triplophysa bombifrons. The sequence continues at coordinate 12,736,350 of CM056472.1, forward strand.
TGCACGTCTTCCGCAAATGTTTTCGCTGTTTGAAAAAGCAGTCCGATCGGACCCAGACAGACGGGTTCTAGAGAATTTGATAACCCTGAGACCCGACAATTGTGTGTGTGAAGGCGTGTAAAGTGTGTCAAGGCTGTTTGTTTAGCGTATGCAGTATTGTGTGTGTTTGTGTGGGTCAGGTCACGCTGATGAAAGTTTTCTGTAAACGAGATCCATTGTGTCGCTGAGCATCGGCCAGCTATTGTCAAAGCAACTGACTTCATTCTTCTGTTGAGAACCGGCCCAACCAGACGTTCAGGTTCTGGCCTTTCTTACACAAGTTCAAGTCAAACACGCTGCAGTTACGGTCAACATGCTTCTCTCATTCCAACCGGTTAATAACAGGGTCATCTGGTTAATCATCACATGAACGCCGTTGTGTGATTCTGATCATGCAGGGCGTTCAGTTCGGTGTGTAGTGCTTATTAAAACTGACTCATAGAAGAATTGTTTGCATTTACACATTTAAAAACTGATTCAGATTTTTATGTCTTTGTGTCCTTTATCAGCTTTAGTAGATTTTATATATTAGCAAAACTCATCAGTTACTGTTGCTAAAGGTCACTGCCAGTGCATTTGTTGTGCGTGCTAAGGTGATCTGCATTGGTAGTGTGTTGATGTGTGTTTGCTAACGTGGTCTATAGCGTTGATATAGGGTTCTATGTTGATATTGTTTGCTCCGGAGGTCTAAGAGGTTGTCAGTGTGTTGCTAGGGGGGTTGCAAAGATGTTCTGAATGGTTAATGTGTTACTAGGTGGTTGCTACGGTGTTTAGAGTAGGTATTGTGTTGCTAGGTGCTTGCTAAGGTGGTCGCTAGTGTGTTAATGTGTGTTTGCTAATGTGGTCTATAGGGTTGATAAGGGGTTCTATGTTGATATTGTTTGCTCCGGAGGTCTAAGTGGTTGTCAGTGCGTCACTAGGGGGTTGCAAAGATGTTCTGAATGGTTAATGTGTTACTAGGTGCTGGTGGTTGCTAAGGTGTTTAGAGTAGATATTGTGTTGCTAGGTGCTTGCTAAGGTGGTCGCTAGTGTGTTGATGTGTGTTTGCTAACGTGGTCTATAGCGTTGATATAGGGTTCTATGTTGATACTGTTTGCTCCGGAGGTCTAAGTGGTTGTCAGTGTGTTGCTAGGGGGGTTGCAAAGATGTTCTGAATGGTTAATGTGTTACTAGGTGGTTGCTAAGGTGTTTAGAGTAGGTATTGTGTTGCTAGACGCTTTCTAAGGTGGTCGCTAGTGTGTTAATGTGTGTTTGCTAATGTGGTCTATAGGGTTGATAAGGGGTTCTATGTTGATATTGTTTGCTCCGGAGGTCTAAGTGGTTGTCAGTGTGTTGCTAGGGGGTTGCAAAGATGTTCTGAATGGTTAATGTGTTACTAGGGGGTTGCTAAGGTGTTTAGAGTAGGTAATGTGTTGCTAGGTGCTTGCTAAGGTGATCTGCATTGCTGGTGTGTTGATGTGTGTTTACTAACGTGGTCTAGTGATAAGGGGTTCTATGTAGAGGTGCACCGATTGACCGGCCAGAAACCGGAATCAGCCAGTTTTCGCATGATCGGCCGTGACCGGACAGTCAGTCTCATGTCTTGCCGATTCGAAGCGACGCATCAAATACGCAAGTAAACGTCCGTTCAAGATGCCTGTCTTTCACGACTCATTTACGCTCGTGACTGCGTGGTTCCACTGAACTGCGTGAGTCTCCGCGCGCACACACACACACACACACATACATCATGTAGTGCACAGACAATTTTTGACTGTCCAGTAGTTCACCTTTGTTGCTCCGTCTTCTACGGGTATGTACTACATACTAACTGTGATGCTAAACTCTGACACATGCTAAACTCATGTTGAAGTCATTCACTGTGTGTAAAACAAATGTAAATTCCATTCAATCCGATTAATTGTCGATTAATTGTCAATTAACTGACATTTAAACTATGGTGATTTCACTGAGGTAAAATGACATTCAACACGACAATAAAACTATAAAAAACTATAAAAATTGAACAAATCAACCAATATTTGTGATATATATCTCATTAAGTTCTTTACTAACACAAACAAGGGCAAATACATGTTTAGAGTAGAATTCACTCATAAGATTTTTTACTTTCTATTGAAGTGCAGTTAAAATCAAACCACTTCTTTTAGTACAGACCCAAGATAAAGAAAAGTTATCTTACATTTCAGAAAAAAATAAATAAAGCAATGATAGTTTCATAAACAGAAACAGACAAGAATAAAGTTGAAGTATTTTTTGTTATCTTAGACTTTTGTGGGAGTACAAAAATTAAAAAGGTCGATTAAGTAGTTAAGTTTAGTTACACTTTATTATTTCGACTTATTTTCAGTCACAGAGTTCTTCAATTTAAGAGATATTTGGGCAAGAGAAGATTCTGTAATTTAATGCTGGTCGTAGAACTGTATTTAGGGAAATTGTAAAAAAAGAATTCAATAATTTATGTAATGATAATAAAAAAATATGAAAAATTGTGTATTGAAGAAATTCTATGTTTTTTATATACTGTCAATTATAGTTTGTGGATATAAAATCGGAATCGGCAAGGTTTCACTTATAATAAAATTGGAAATCGGAATCGGCAAAGAAAATTGCAATCGGTGCATCTCTAGTTCTATTTTGCTATTGTTTTCTCCGGAGGTCTAAGGGGTTGCTAGGTGCTTGCTGGTGCGTCTGTTAGACGTCTGCAAAAGATCTGGAAAGCATTTGCTGTGTATAAACATCTAATAAACCACTTAGAACATACATTTCATCATAACTTATAAACATCTTACAGACATTCTTCTAGACGTCTCTATGACATCTGACAGCAGACGTCTCAGAGACGTATTGCAGATGAGCAAACAACCAAAAAACATCTTGCACATGCAAATGCAGACATCAGATAGACTTGTGGATGTTCGCTAACAGGGCTTTAGATAAGCGGGAATATTGATTGCTGCTTGAGCAATTATTTATCAATGATTAAATTAAATAAAATGAATTGAAATAAAAGTATATTTAAATTGTATCGTTATGATGACAATCTACAGTGTGTGTGTCACCCTGAACACACTTTTGGCACACATAATGTTTCAGGTCATCTGATTTGATACTGGTTTGGTTTGTAATGGTCCTGTGCTCATGTTTCTGGACTGGACTCCAATTAAACCAGTCTTTAGGCAAATCACTTACCACTGCGGAGCAGGAAGAGACTGATTAAGACCCGATAAAGCTTTATCTGGTCATCACATGGGCAAATATCCACTCCCGATGTGTGCACAAGCCAAACAACACATATTTCAACCTTAAGAACTTGTTAGGAACACATTAAGCCAGACAGATTGATAGGTTTCTGAACGTACAGTGACTTTAAAATGTGTTTGGAAATTAAAACGTCTGAATGTCATTGAATTAGATAACAGAATATTGAAGCAGGCTATTAGTGATATTAGTTAAGATATTTAGATATTAGTGGATTTATGAAGACGGTTCTCCTGAAGTTCAACACAAACACGTTCCTTTTGGACTATATGAACCTGTTGAACTTTCTAAAGCTTTTATTGATCTTAATTTTAAAGTAATGTGCATGTCAGTTCATGTTGGCTAATGTTAATAAATTAAGTGTTCCTGTATTTTTCGTTTTCAACTGTGTTTTTATTGTGCAATCCATGTCAGTCAAACTGCAGATGGGTGGTTTTGATGATGTTCTGTTTTTGTAAATAAACTCTTCAAGTGCATTGTAATGTGTTTTTAACATCTGTAACCATTTGAACACATTTTACAGTACTTTATCTTTTTAAATGTAAAGTTGATAAATAAAGTTTTATAATTCATTTTTATGACAAGCTTACAGTAAAGTGAAAGGTATTTGGAGTTTTTGCACTGGCGCTGGAAACATCGCAGGTCCTTTGTTGACACACATTTGTCGTTTCTAACATACTTGAAGTGCAGATGGACCTCACGCACTCCACACATCACATGTTTATATAACAGCCATCCGTCACTCATTGCCGACACACTTCATTTCGAAATGACACTCAACAAACCCTCAACCACTTCACGTTTACTATTCAATGTCAAATGTAGACGAATAACACAGATGGGCTACACTGTAGAAAAATGGAAAAGCAGAAATGTACCGTAAAATATTACTTTATATTTCCCCCTTGTAAAATTATAGGACACAAGGATATATATTAAAACTGTTTCCCAGTTTCTCTTGTAAATTTGTTTACTTTTTCTGTAATGTTTTAGTTTTTGATCGTATATAAAAAATAAACTGTATAAAAAATAAATAATGTAAAAAAAAACGTTTGGGCTCCAGAAATAAACTGTAAAATGACAGTTTTCGCATGTTTTTCTTGTAAATTTGCTGTCTCTTCTGTAATTTTGCGGGGATTTCACTGTATTGATAAAAAATCCATAAAATCTGTAAAAAAAACCATTCAAATTCAGTTTTTTCATTTTACGTGGAAACTCTTAAAAAAAAGAAACGAAAAACTCAGTGTACAGTGTGTGTAATAACTAAACATATTTTATAACCTCCATTCCTGGCAGTGCTGTAGATTATTGCACCTTATGACAGTGTGTTTACAACACTGCAAACATATTTGTGTGTGTTTTATTTAAAGCAACACTGCAGCATGTGTGCTTTCATAACTTAAAAATGCAATAAAATCCAATACAAGTTCAAGGGAATAGTTATTCTAACACAGACACAAACACACAATAGACGTGCGTAGCGCGCACACAAAGACACAAAGACTCTTTACACCTGCAGCGAGCGACACATACCTGTTGAGCAGGTGTATTTGGCATGGCTCCAGAGTTTCACTTAGGCACGTCTCTTACTGGAAACCCCATCTGCACTGCCCATAAACCCAGCCCTGTGGGCGGAGCCTGCTCGCTGATTGGCGGGACGTGATGTCAGCGTTGGGTATTGTGTTTGGTATCATTCTGGTTCAAATGTTAAACCGACAACTAACCCGTAAACGGATCACAAATCCACTCTAGACAATCATTAAACACAACTTTCGCTTCTGCATCTGTGTCCTCGCTGACCCCGCGCCGGACATCACAAACACCAGTGAATGCTCATCGATCATCTGTGCGAGATCTTATATCTTACCCATAATTCCCTGCACTACACTTGTGTCTCACTTTATACTAGCAAAACATGTTGCTCTTCAATTCACATACACCCAAAGGATCACGGGAAAAACACTGTACTTCATCCAAGCAACATCAAAGCGAGACGAAATTACCCAGAAATCCCTTCTTCCGCGTGTTTATTAGCATCTCACGTGTGTCATAAGCTTTTTATGGCTCCGTAAGAACTCTTACGGTAAACCGCAGTACTGTATTAATATCCACACCCTGCTTGCTCCTGTTTACTGTTCACATCGCTGACCTCAATCGCTTAATATTAAACCTCAAACACGTGACCTTAGACCCTCACTTTAATCTCAAGCCAAACACAAGTTGGTGTGGTTCGGTGCAATCGTTTTTGTTTGCAAGCACATCACACACAATAAACCCTCACATGATTTGATTGTTTTGTTGGCCAAAAAATTAATTGTTGTTGAGTTTTCACAGATGATGTTGTGACACGTGCAAGTAGAAATCCATATTCTTTTGATATCATGATGGCTTTAGGTGAACTTTGACCTTTAATGCTGGCTATATTATACGTGATGAGGTTCACAGTCACAGTTTTTCTACATACATACTGTGTATAGAATTGTGTTCGTGACATTTACCATAATAGCTATTGTTTGTGTGTCGGTGGGTGTGTTTTATGACGTCACAACAATCAGAAGTATTTCAGATGGGAAATGTATGAAAACAATATTTGAGAAGTATTTGAAGCCCGCACAGACGTCAATGCAGTGATGTGATGTAAGAGGTCGGAGTTCAGCTTTGCAATGTTAAGAGTTTATATGATACTGCTCATGTCTGACTTCATGATGTGTGTGTGTGTTTATCAGTGCCACAGAAGCAGGTCTGTGTAATAGCACAGAATACACACGCAACAGTTTAGAATCATAATAAATCCATAAAACACTCTTGATATCAGATGAATGTTTTAAGTTCTCAGTTGTGACGTGTTTCTTCATTTCCAGTCCAAGAGTTTAAGAGCTTGTGCTCTGTGTGTGTGTGTGTGTGTGTGTGTGTGTGTGTGTGTGCTTGTGTGTGTGTTTGTCCAGTGTCATACAGGCAGCGTTGCTCAAGTCTGGAAATTGAGGGCACACAATAGAAATGTTGAGATTTTTAGGCGTTACTACACCCCATAACACACACACACACACACACAGAGCACAAGCTCTTAAGCTCTTGGACTTCTCAAACCACTCACACCCTAAAACCTACGCACACAATTTTATGTCACAAACTCTTTCACACACACACACACACACTGCATCAAACACTCTTCATCACACACACACACACTCTTCATCACATGCACACACACACACATTAAATCACACACTTTTCTTTACATGCACACACTCTTCATCACACATACACACTCTTCATCACACACACACACTCTTCATCACACATACACACTCTTCATCACACACACACACTCTTCATCACACACACACACACACACTAAATCACACACTTTTCATCACATGCACACACTCTTCATCACACATACACACTCTTCATCACACACACACACACACTCTTCATCACACACACACACACTGAATCACCCACTCTTCATCACACACACACACACACTCTTCATCACACATGCACTCTCTTCATCACACACACACACACACACACACACACAATCACACACTTTTCATCACATGCACACACTCTTCATCACACATACACACTCTTCATCACACACACACACACACACACTCTTCATCACACACACACACACTGAATCACCCACTCTTCATCACACACACACACACACTTTTCATCACATGCACACACTCTTCATCACACATACACACTCTTCATCACACACACACACACACACACTCTTCATCACACATGCACTCTCTTCATCACACACACACACACACACACACAATCACACACTTTTCATCACATGCACACACACACTTTTCATCACACACACACACACACACACAATCACACACTTTTCATCACATGCACACACACACTTTTCATCACACACACACACTCTTCATCACACACACACACACACACACACACTCTTCATCACACACACACACACACACACACACACACACATACACTCTTCATCACACACTCTTCATCACACGCACACACACACACATTAAATCACACACTTTTCATCACATGCACACACTCTTCATCACACACACACACACACACTCTTCATCACACACACAAACTCTTCATCACACACACTGCATCACATACTCTTCATCAAACACACACAAATATCTACAAGACCACATTTACATTTTACACTTATTTATTTGTCAGATGCATTTATCAAAAGTGACTTACATTGCTTTATCCTATACATGTGTTTCTAAGTATGTGCAATCCCCTGGGATCGAACCCACAACCTTGTGTTGTTGACACCACTGAACTACAGGAGAGCTGTATTGTTGTAAATAGAACAGATGAACTTCAATTCTCTTTTTCTCTCAAATACAACATTGTTTACTCTATAAATGTTACCCATGATGCATGGTTAAGCATTGTTTGTGTTGTTTGTTAGAGCCGCACATACAGGATTTCTGTCATAATGACTTCTGCAGAATGCTTAAGGGTAGCTCCGCCCACATCCTGTCTCTGCCCTGATGATCTCACAGCCGTGATTTGCATAAGTATGCAGGGATTTTCCCTCTCATTCCCCGTTAACTTCATACTAAAAACAGTGTCAATCATGACAAAAGTTAGGAAACATTCATTATTCCACGTGTTAATCATTTCAGATGTCTGTCAATATTCACTCAGTGTTGATTCAGTTTAACATTATTTATAAATCTCGTAAAACCTGACATGATGAGTTCTGTGTTTGTTTGGTTTATAACACATCTCACAGACACAGACGGGATGTCCAGTTGTCAAACATAACACACAATATGTAAAAAACAAAGGTCCAGTGGAGTGCATTGCATTGTGGGATTGAGACTCTCTCACTGTTGATTAACATACATGTGCATTAGTCATGTGATCACGTGTTTGAATCTCAATGAACACACATACAGATTCAACATTTTGCTTGAATTCACTTTATTTTCTTGTTTGACAAAAGCACACATGCAGTAGTGTGGTTACACAAGAGAACAAACTAGAGCTGCACATTATATCGCAAATGTGAATATACGCAATAACTGAAGGTTTCAGAATTTCAAAAAGTTACGTATAGACCACTTTAGATGACGTACACATGTCTGATCAATATGTTTTAACGCTACACAATGGTTGAACAAAATGTAACTAACTAAAGCAAAATGTTAAACAAATATCTAACATATGTGAGATTTAAAAAAATAAATCTGAAAACAGAAGTGCTTCTGGACCAGTGTTTACATTTTGAGAAGTGGTCTATAGTCTATAAATTGATGCATATAGCAGAGAGACTTATGTGGAAGGTGATCAATAATCAGAAATAATAATAATCAAATATGGATGTTGGTTATATCATTTTTCTGCTTTCCTGTAGCTCAGTGTTGAGAGCATTGTGTTAACAACGCAAGGTTGTGGGTTTGATCCCAGTGGATTTCACATTCCTAAGTATAAATGTAAAGGAAAATGCAATGTTAGTTGCTTCGAATAAAAGCGTCTGCCAAATGCATAAATGTAAATTTTAATATCATTTTCAGTTTGTAAATATATATTTAAAATCTTAGCCATTATTCTATTGCGCATCGCATTATTTAGCAAATGATTACACAGCATATTTTTCTTTATTTTTGTGCAGCCCTATTGGTTTAAGATATTTTAGAACAATTTAAATTGGATTTAAAAAAAAAATGTCGTATTGCATTATTTTGCATGCTATCGCATTTTTCTAAAATATCGCACGGCCACGATATTACGATGATTTAAATTTCACACATGTGCTTTCAAAACCTCGCTGTCCAAATGAGCTCTTTTTCATGAAATGGAAGAAAAAACTGTACTTTGAAATGATTTAAGTAAGGGATAATCCACGGCTAACATCTTTTAATGCACAGCTAGCCGTGGATTATCCCGTTTATACCATGGTTATTTGCTTAGTTATAGCTTTTACTGATGTTAACAGTGTCATTTTAAATCAAACAGGAGACAATTACAGTTATTTTTGTTAGTTAATTTCAGATGTAATCAAACTAAACGGTTTTAACGCACGTCTAGGTGTGGATTATCCCGTTTATACCGTGATTATTTGCTCAGTTAAAGCTTTTATTGATGTTTACAGTGTCATTTTAGATCAAACAGATGAATATGACGGTTACTTCAGTTAATTTTAAATGTAATCAAACTAACTGGAACTACCCTTGTGTTACAGGCTTTTAATGCACACCTTCCAACCAATCAGAATCAAGTATTCAAACAGACCGTGTTATCAAACTCGTAGAGCACTTTTGAATACTTGTTATTGGCTATATGTTTACAAAACCCAGTGACCAACATTAAGGGTGACAAATAATGATTAAAAATCATGAAACATGAAGAGGTGAGGTCTCAGAAATATGAGTGTGATAGTTGATCAAGTGAAAGTGTTCAGTGCAGGTGAATGATTAACCATCAGACAGAATGTCAAACATGTGTGATATTTATTCAATATGAGACACTTGTGTGATCAGTATTTGATGATGGAAATGTTGTGCGTCTTCTCTCTTTACAACATCGTTGTGTTTTACTGGCTTTCATCATCTCCTGGAAGAGCAATCACACGTTTTATCAATTATAAACACATCTTTGGACTCTTCAAACCTTTGATGTCGTCTTTATCTGAGGACTGCTGGGAACTATTCTCTTCATTCACTTAACTATCCAGACACGCGCACACACACACAGAGGAAGTGTTGTGTTGCGCTGGGGCGGCAGTGGCTGTGTTTAATGGGAAACACATGAATGAGATTTTCAGACACACCTGTCTCTCATCGCAGGTTATTATACTTCTAAAGGAAGATACATCGACATTTCCTGATATCATCACAATACACAATATGAATGAACAAAACACACAGCACTCCCCCGAGACAATCATATTTCACTGTAGTTTCTCTTTCACGGAAACCCACCAGCTTGACTCTGACGGGACAGAGGTGTTAGAGACACTGATGAGCTCCAGAACTCACGTGAGATGAGTGGAGACACATCTGAGACGCACAACATACAATCAGAAATACAGACTACAGTTGCTCTTCATTTCATCTCATAACCCGTCCACACACACACACACCCACACGCAGACAATCAGAAATATAACACACGCTCACACACACACACAAATACAACACACGGTCAAACACAAACTAATTGCATCACAAACTCTTCATCACACACACACTGTCAAACACACTGCATCACACACAGACAATCATAAATTTAACACACACGTGTGAGAGTGTGCGTGTGTGTGTGTGTGTGTGTGTGTGTTTGTTTGATGAAGAGTGTGTGTGTGTATGTGTGTGTGATGCAGTGTGTGTGTGTTTGTTTGATGAAGAGTGTGTGTGTTTGTGTGTGATGCAGTGTGTGTGTGTGTGTACGTATGATGAAGAGTGTGTGTGATGCAGTGTGTGTGTGTGTGTTTGTTTGATGAAGAGTGTGTGTGTGTGTGTATGTGTAGGTGATGCAGTGTGTGTGTGTGTGTGTGTTTGTTTGATGAAGAGTGTGTGTGTTTGTGTCTGATGCAGTGTGTGTGTGTGTGTGTGTGTGTGTGTGTGTGTGTGTTTGTTTGATGAAGAGTGTGTGTGTGTGTGTGTGTGTGTGTACGTATGATGAAGAGTGTGTGTGATGCAGTGTGTGTGTGTGTGTGTGTGTGTGTGTGTGTGTGTGTTTGTTTGATGAAGAGTGTGTGTGTGTGTGTGTGTGTGTGTGTACGTATGATGAAGAGTGTGTGTGATGCAGTGTGTGTGTGTGTGTGTGTGTTTGTTTGATGAAGAGTGTGTGTGTGTGTGTGTGTGTGTGTGTGTGTGATGCAGTGGGTGTGTGCGTGTGTGTGTGTGTGTACGTATGATGAAGAGTGTGTGATGCAGTGTGTGTGTGTGTGATGCAGTGTGTGTGTGCGTGTGTGTACGTATGATGAAGAGTGTGTGTGATGCAGTGTGTGTGTGTGTTTGTTTGATGAAGAGTGTGTGTTATTATGAAGGGTGTGTGCGCGTGTGATGAAGTGTGTGTGTGTGTTTGTTTGATGAAGAGTGAGTGTGTGTGTGTGTGCGTATGATGAAGAGTGTGTGTGTGTGTATGTGTGTGTGTGTGTGTGTGTATGTGTGTGTGTGTGTGTGTGTATGTGTGTTACACACTACAATAGAACAAATGCCTTCTTGTCAAAGCATTCTTGTGTTGTCATTGATCTAGTGTTATTTGTGTCACCACTCATGTGTTTCAGTGACGTGTATCCTCTTGTTTGTCCAGACTCATGGTTTTAAATGACGCTGCTGTGATCCTCATCTTCATCATTGATCATCAGATGTCTTCCACAGAACTCGGCTGGAATTTGACGTTCCAACAAAACATGACGGGACTTGAGTTTCAGAAACCACACGGAGCACAGAAAACGTGTTCTTAGGTGAGGTCTACACAAACACACACACACACACCGTCCTCATGAATAAGTGTGAAGTGCAGTCAATCCAACTTCACAATTCTGTGTCATGAGCTTTTATGAGCTTCCTATAAATTCATGTGATGTGGATTCAAAGTTCAGTTTAGGACAAAATCTCAATATCTCAACAATCTCAATCTCAATCTCAATCTCAAGCCAACCCTACCAAAACAATACCTGCTAAAGTCATGCGTGTCAGTTAGTCACACAACACAACACAACACAACACACATACCTGCAGAATGAAACCATCACACACTGACACGCTTTTATTTCATATAGTGAAACGTCAATTAATCCTGGAGTGAAACTGACGGCCGGATCCTTGTGAAAGAAGCGATGAGATCTCAGGTGACTGTAATTTCAGGTTGTTTCTGCAGATCTCACAGGGATTAAATCCACATCGGATTGGCATAAACTTCACAAGACACCTCTCACCTTGGCCTTGTTTTGCATGCGGGTTTGTAATTCAAATGTCATGCGTGTGCGTGTTTATTTGAATGTTGCGCCTCTAAACAACAGTCTCTTGTGCTGCAACATGCAAATGTGCAGCTGCAATGAAACATGCGATTGTTGACGTGCCGATGAGCTGAAGACGGAAAACACGCCTTTGCATTTAAATATGAGAAATTAAATCAGGTTTGTTTGGCTTGACCTGATAATTTTAGTTCTGCATTTTAAAATTAGTTTTTATTTTAATATCGTTTTTCAAATCTGCTACAAATTTCAGTCTTTGTTTTTACATTTACATTTACATTTACATTTAGTCATTTAGCAGACGCTTTTATCCAAAGCGACTTACAAGTGGGGTAGGTAATGGAAGCAATTAGGACATCATAAGTACAACAAAAGCGTAAGTGCAATCAAAAATAAGGTTCATATAGTCCAACACAGTATACAGAATCATTCATACATTTTTTTTTTTTTTTTTTTTTTTTTTTTTTAAAGAAGAGAAGAAAAGAGTAGAGAAGAGAGTTGAGTCAGAACAGATCAGTCAGGTGTCAGATGTTGGCGGAAGAGATGTGTTTTCAGGCGTTTCTTAAAGATGGCTACAGAGTCTGCAGATCTTGTAGCAGCAGGCAGATCATTCCACATAGGTGGAACAGATCCGGAGAAGGTGCGCGAGAGAGATTTTTTACCTTTATGGGATGGCACCACAAGACGCCGTTCGTTTGCAGATCGTAGGGATCTGGCGGGTACATATGTCTGCATTAGTGAGTGAAGATAAGGTGGTGCCAAACCAGTCGTGGTCTTGTAAGCCAGGAGCAGAGTCTTGAATTTAATGCGAGCGGCTATAGGGAGCCAATGTAGCTTAATGAGTAGAGGAGTGACGTTTGCCCTCTTCGGTTCATTAAAGATAACTCTTGCCGCAAACTAATTTTTATTTAGTTTTTATTATGTAAACAATTTCTATTTAGTTTTTATATATTTTAGTTTCAGTTTTAGTTTGATTCCAAGTTGTCGGCCAAACCTGGGATCTTTGAACGCACAAAGACAGAGTCGCACACCGGGACTGTGTGCTGCTAGCTACGAAATATGAGGTTTGTCGAATTTTCCCCCTTATTTCAGCCCCACAAATCTTATCGTGCAACAAGAAGATACATTTGATTTTTCCAGTTTCAGTTGAAAACCCGAAATTATCCAAAATGGTGCTCGGTCGTCTTCGACTAGGCAGGTATCCTACTGTCTTCTTCTTCACGCAAATGAGCGTAACACGTTATCTATAGAATAGAACCGAATTAGCCACAATCTGAAAAGACCTCATTATTTATGAGAACTATTATTTATTTTTGATAATTATCATTTTATTTTAGTTCGTTTTAAACAACCGTCGTTAGTTTCGTTTCGTTTTAGTTGTTCATTTATTTACATTTAAAAAAATTCAGTTCACAATTTTTTTTCATCAATCGTTTTAGTCTTCAGATCACTGATAAAAAACACTCCAAAATGAAGATGCAAAACGCTAGACTTTGTCCGGCAGCATGGCTTGGTTTTTAAAGGAGGATCTGATGTGTCGTGCGTTGAGTTTGGTAGCGTCTCACTCTTGGCACACGTCAGTGATATCTGATCACGAAAGTCAATGTTGAAATAAGGTCTGGCTCATAGTTCAGTAGGGTGAGGCTCAAATATAAGATAATGTTTGATGGATTAATCTAGAAGGATCAAGAGTGGAAAACACAGGTCTTCCTTAGAACACGACTTTATTTTAGAAAAGCGTTGTACAAAACACAGTCAAAGTAAATAAACTTGTACACCATCTGAGAGAAAACCTCATACGCAATATTCAGTGACTGAAATCACAAACGAATTGAACAAAATCTGATTTGCACTTGATTGAGAAGCATTTCGACTGTCAACACAATCTTTACATTTATAAAAAGGGGAATAGATACATCATCACTGCAAACATACTTCATATCACCCTCCTTCTTTCAATTTCAACTGCTCCAATCGCTCTACATTTAAAAAACATGCGTCGATACAAAGAGCCGTAATATAGAATATAAAGATGAGATTGGAGCCACGCCTGCGTGCCATCATCACAAGAGCTCATCTACTGGAGCAAAAGCGCACATTTACTGGTTCATAAAACCTACTCGAGCCATAACACTGGCTTACAGTTTCAGCGAAAGCTTTCCTTCTGGAAAGAGTTTGTTTCTAAAGAGAGGATCTGACGTTCCTCATTTATCGAGTTCAAAGTCTCTACGTGTGGAGGCGACCCTCTTTCCTCAGGTCGTCTTCAGTATCCCGTCTCCTCGATCCTCCAGCCGGTGGAGTTCTTCCCAAACTTATAGACGAGCCTTCGGCCGTCCACTCTCTCCAGAATGTCTCTCTTGTAGTAATATCTGTCAAGAAAAAGCAGACGTTTGGATCAATCCTTGAGTGGGAATGACCTCACATTACATCTACAAGAGTTTTTGCTAATTTTCAACGCTTCTCTGAGACGTCTGATGTCATATAGACGTCTAGAAGACGGACGGGAGATGTTTAGCAGACGTGTGTTTACCTCATGGCTCTGCTGAGCTTCTCGTACGTCATGCTGCTGTTCTTCTTCTTCTGACCCCACAGCTGAGCCACGGCCTCCGACTTCAGGAATTTGAAGACTCCTTCCCGCCGGTCTTCCCACTTCATCAGACCCTGATTCTGCTCGGGGTGGATGAGGATGTCTCTGATGAACTCCCACAGGTGAGTTCCTCTCGGAGCTGAAAGGCATCGACCCGTTGAGTACAAACGCTTGTCTCGCATCCGATAATACATCGCTCGCAGATCTTTG
Source organism: Triplophysa bombifrons (assembly GCA_029783895.1). Taxonomy (NCBI): domain Eukaryota; kingdom Metazoa; phylum Chordata; class Actinopteri; order Cypriniformes; family Nemacheilidae; genus Triplophysa; species Triplophysa bombifrons. The sequence goes on from CM056472.1 coordinate 12,751,412, forward strand.
TACTCACCGTGTTTGCTTTTCTTGGACTCGATGATGGGATCAAACCCCTTCGCCTGCTTCGGAGGTCGCCCCCTGCCTCTTTTCTTGGCTTGCACTGGTTCAGGTTTTACGGCATCCACTGAAGAGAAAAGAAGATGCGGGATGAGTTTTTATTTCCTGCTTGGTTTCCGGGGGCGTGAACTGAACCAGAGGAACTTACTGGGACGGAGTATTCTGGATCGGAATCGCTTCCACTGCACTCGGGCGAGCTCGGGTTCATCAAGCTCCCTGCAAGAACCACAAAGAGAAACTTCAGACCTCAGGACTTGTGAAATGAATGGTTTGGAGTCGGAGGTAAAAACAAGTATCACGTACCGTTGTGAGAACTCTGCAGACTCTCGGACAGAGAATCATAACCGTGGTCGCTCTCTGGAGTCAGCTGGTTTCTGTACTCGCTCAGGTAACTGTATTCGGCTTCAGATCTGTCTGTGAACACACATCATATCATGTTAAACATTATTTGTGATGCGCGCTTGAGAGGCGGTCTATAGGTGTGATTCTTACCTGTGGGCTGAACCACCACTGTCTCCAGCAACGGCCCCAGACCCGGCACGCTCATGAAGGGAAACAGGAGGTTGTCCAGGAGGTCGAATTCAGATTCGCTCAGAACCGCGTTCTCGTGGAGATCCAAAGCTGCAGATTGAATGGAGATGTTTAACACGAAGAACCTGAGAACATTCACAGAGGTTAATATAATCCGCTGGCTCACCATATCTGGCTCTCAAGTTCTCCAGACTGTGATGGAGTTTATCTCCGAACACTGTCCCGAACAGACCCATGAAAGCGTCTCTGGACATCCCGCAGAGCATAGGCCCGTCCATGTTGCAGAAGGCCATGTTCAACAGACTGGCATCAAACCGGCTCTCCTCCACCTGGTATCCGATCCACTCCAGGACGTTCTGTCTGCTCCACGAATGCGGATTCACCTGGTGCCAGGGACCTGCCGGAGAAGAACGGGTTGAAAGAAATGTCAGACTCAAGTATGTCTGTTTGTGAGCGTCAACAACGACCGCATCGCTGGAGGACCGAAACGAAAGCATTTACAAGTTAAACATTCCCTGAGTTAATGAGTGTAAGATTCGGCGGCGCAGGGATGTCAGATTACAGCGTGGCTGGACGGGCAAGATGTGTTGTGTGTGTCCGTGAGCTCTCACCTGTGGTGTTAATGTTGTTGTTGTTGTTGTTGAAGGTGAGATCAGAGAGTTGTGGCACTCGCAGCGCCATGTTCAACAGGTTGGGCTGCGGATCGGACGGGTACAGGTTGGCATTCGCGTTGTTGAGGATTTGACAGAGTTCACTTGACGCCATTAGATTTCTGTCAGAACAACGTGGAATGTTTGATAAAGAAACAAAATATTTTTTATTTATTTACATTTTTAAAGAATTTCTAATTTATTTCATTGGCACTTTTCACAGTTTCTAAATCTTTGCAAACGCAGCTTAAATACGTAACACACCAGTAAAAGTAATTCAATTTCTCCTCTGTTTTCAAAAGAAAGTTGTTTATCAGTGTTTAAGATGTTAATGATGAGGTTTACCTGCGGCAGTGACGCAAAGCTCTTGTTGTGTTCGGGTTCAGGTGTAATAATCCAATCTGTGAAGGTTTAATGTCAGTGGTGTTCAGGTCGTTCACACTTTCAGAGTTTGTGCTCATTCACCTGCTGTTGACTGAATTTATAGCTGACTGAGAGGTGTGGCCAGGTGAGACAGGAGAGGCGTGGCCAGGTGAGTTCGGCTGGTAGGAGGGGGAATTCCAGTGAACCTCTCTCTCTCTCTCTCTCATTCTGTCTATCTATCTATCTATCTCTCTCCCTCTCTCTCTCTCCCTCTCTCTCTCCTCTCTCTCTCTCTGTCTCTCTCCCTCTCTCTCTCTCTCTCTCTGTCTCTCTCTCTCTTCTCACACACACTCTCTCTCTCTTCTTACGTATTTCCACAGAACGGCTTTACAAACCTTGAAACATGAACTTGAAACATGACATGATGTGTTACGAGCAAACACACATTTAAACATAAACTAGGCTGAATTCTACACACACACACACAAACGCACACACACACACTGGGGTCCGACCTGGATGACTGAAATCACTGATGTCAATATTTACCGTCACACAGATGTGTGTTGAATACTATCTGATGTTTTCATGTTAGTGTCTTGCACACACACACACACACACACACACAGGTCAATGTTTGTGTAAATGTGCATGATGTGTTGTTGTGGATGAAGTGAGTGTTTGGTCTGCTGTGATAACGTTGTGTGATGGTGGTACTCTGGGCATGATTAAGTGCTGTCGTGTGTTTCTATATTTAGACTCAGTTATCAGTCTGAAATGAGAGAGAAGATTTGTGTGTGTGATGTCATCAGAACTTTTCCATCGCCGGAGATGTTTTTCACAAGT
>CM056472.1:12754352-12794352 GCA_029783895.1 Triplophysa bombifrons
AACATGAATCGCTACAAAAAGCAGCAGAAATGAAAGGCATCTATGTTTACTCTTAATTATTGGACAAATCTATAACGGCGCTTACTAAACATCGTCAAATCTTCAGATTTGTTACGTTGCGTTTTTCCAGAAATCATCCAGCACCAGCACAAAAAAACGTCTCGCATCGAGAGCCGTTACAACTGAAAACATTCGATAATATCACAAAAGGTTAGAATTGAGAACGTTGATGTCCTTGATTGTTTGGCATAGCCTGCGACCGCTACAACTAATTACAATGAAATCTTTCAGTTGACATTAAAATGTCATTATTGTGAGTTTGTGCGTAGTTTATCTTATATATATATATATATATATATATATGTACACAGACACAGTTTATGAAAAGGTCTCAGTATACCGCTCGTGTTCGAAATCTTTGATGTGAGCAAACGTTCAGACAACCTTCCAACAACCAACAGAGTTACAGTAATACTTTTACAACAGCGAAAAACCAGCAAACAAAAAACGTTTCTGAATGTTTTAAATGCTCACTAACAATGTAAGAATCGAAATCAACGTTCTTTTCAAACGTTTAGCAACATCGTAATGCAAATCAAATTCTCTTTTAACGTTACTGCAGAAACGTTAACTTTCAGAGAACGTTCGCTGGGAATAAAGTGAAACAATCCCATATGTCAGGAAGGTGTTTGTACAGGTAAGGCACGTTTGTCAGGAACGAATCCAGTTCAGTTTTTCATTACTGGTGTTATTGGCTGTTTGCTTCCAGGTCTCACTATGAACGTCATTCCAAATGACTGTTTGCTTGAAGATCCGTTGCTGGATAATAAAGATGACAAAATATTGCTTATGGTATCTATTAATCAGTATTTGAAACTTTAGTCTTGTTCTATATCAACGTTTAAACAATTTACTGAATATGTGATCTTACCTTGATCTAGATGAACTTGAAAAATCTTGAGCCTTTTTGGCTGCTTTGTTCTCCAGCTCCTTCATGTACAGACCCTGAGGCGGGGCTGCACTGCGGGTTTGGAGAGGTTTGGACACTACAAACGGCGCCGTTCCTTCGTCATCAGAAAGCGGAGAGTTCCAGTCGTCGTTGAAATCTGCCTCTTTCACTGCTGAGAACTTGGGGTCCATCTCCAGCATCTTCCTCTGCAGGATACTAAGCAGCGTCGTCTGGCTGGCCGTGGCAGGTGGGGGGGCCTGGACCGGAGGTGGGGCGTATTTGATCTGAACGGGCGGTTTGGGTAGGATAGCTGGAGGAGGGCATGGGGCTTTAGGAGGACAGGTGGGCGGTTTAGGTTTGGGGCTGATCAGGGGACCGTTGGTTACTGGTGGAGGTATTGGCAGTTTAAAGGAAGGAGGCGTGGATTGTAAAGGGGGGGCAGGTGCGGGATGAGCGGGAGGCGGGGCTGGGGGTTCGTCCTCTGGGTCAAAGTTCGCAAACTCGGGAGGTGGTGGGATAAACAACATCTCTTCACCGTTTTCCTCATCTCGGGCAGGAATATGTTTTACCCCTGCTGAGCTGTTCATGGGGGTAGGGTTTAGCCGAGGGGTCGAACTTAGCACTGACTTAGAGTAAGGTCCATTTGGGACGTCAACTTTAGTAGACAGCGGGACGACTGGTTGCGTGTTTATTGTCGGCTTGAATTCTACACTGGCTCTCTCTGACAGGTCTCGAGGAATGATTGTGAAGGAGTTTGGTTTCTCTACGTTAGGTTGGATGGCAGAAGTCTGGTGCTCATAGGAACTGCTGTTCTGTCGGGACAGATTGTTCTTCTGCTTTTCTCTTTCTTTAGAAGCCATCAACATAGCGAGCGGTGAGGTGGATGTTTCACTTTTCTTCCCTGAGCTCTCCAGCCCTCGTGTCTTCAGGTGTCGGTGGTTCAGGATCGGGCTGTACCTGTGAGACCTGCCAGGTATGTCCACATGAGTCCTCACCTGGCTAACATAAGGCTTTTTCTCTATTTTAGGTGAGAAATGCATAGGTGTTGTAGCCTCGGGTTCCGGATTGATCGTCGCCTCTTGCTTGGTTGGTTGACTTGGAGCTTGGATCTGGACACTGTCTGGAATGACATTCTCCAGCTGAGCGGCGTTGCTCCCACGACGTGCCGGTTTGACGGGTGGCACCGACTGGACTTCTTTGAGAGATCCACCACTGTTCCCGTTGACATGAACCCCAACGGGGTTCCCAGTGGAGTCTTCCAGCAACAGAATGGACTGGACTCGCTTCTCCCTGTCAACCTGCCCGGTGAGTACAGTGCCTTTTGGCATGTGGTAGATTTTAGCCGTGTTGTGAGGGTTGAAGCTGGAAGGCGTTAGAGTAGAGGCAAGTGGGGGTGTGGGCGATCTGGACTGAATGTCAATATTGGGTATGGAGGACATGCGGGTGGGTTTCAGAGGAGGCATTTTCTGGGTTTTGGCAAGGACGGGTGGAGGTTTAACCACAGAGGAAGGTGGTGGCGGCGGCGGGTTGAATTTAGGACAATCTGGGATCTCTTCGTTATCCATGCTGGAGACGGAACCTCTGAGGCTGGAGACGGAACCTTTGAGTCTGGAGACGGGACCTCTGAGGCTGGAAACGGAACCTCTGAGGCTGGAGACAGAACCTCTGAAGCTGGATGTGTCCGATGGAGGTTTGGGAGGTGCCATTGGAGGAGGTCTGAGAGAGGCCAGGTCTAACTCATCATTGTAATCAGAGCCGTTATGTGACGGAGGTTTAGGGGGCTTCATGGAAGGTGGCTGCAAACTTGCTGTGTCTATGAATGCAATGCTTTCACTGTGACTCGGGGGAGGTGGAGGGATGAACGATGGAGGGCGCTGGGCTACTGAAGAGGGGGGAGGGGGTGGAGGAGCGGAGATGGGCGGAGGGGGTACAAATAATTCCCCCTCACTCATGTCGTAGGCAGAAAGCTTTCGTCTATTTTGTAGGATTCTGGGGCTTCCTGAAAAGGAACCAAATGTGACAATCAACAACTAGTTTAATAACTCAACAAAACCTCCAATCACCAGAGAACAACATCATGGAAACTCGGAAGTGAAGTGCAGTATTCAATGTGTTTTGTGGTTTTGACAAGTGGTTGATCCTTGGCGGACAACATTTCAACCAACCAGTCAGATTTGAGTGCTAAGTTTAGTGTTACAACCTGGGTTAGGTGCTTCTACTTCATTTCTCTTTGATATCTGAGATAAGTTATGCTTTGGGTTCGGGATGGGTTTTTTCCACAGAAATGTTGTCCCAAGGTCAACAAACTGTGTTGACCCACAAACTTGGCAAAATCAAGTCGACGAGAACGATTCTTTTACGTAAGACAATAGAACAGCTCTTGATCAAACACAACGATGAGCAACAACATAAATTCCCAAATCCTCCACCCAGATTCTGAAGTGTCAACTCACCTGTCCCGTTCACTGTAGGTTCAATGAAGGGCGGCAAAAGTGGAACTTTGGGAGTCGGAACTGCAAAGCCTTGGAGGGAATCATTGGACTGTGATTTAAAGAGAAACACGGGTCAGAATCTCTGAATGTTCAGTCTGTGAGCTTATGTGACAGATATGAGACAAGTGAGCCATCAAACACACCTGTTATTGTAGTCAGAGTTTGGATTTCTAGCCACTGAACCAACCAGTTTCCCTCAACTATTCTAAGAGATTATGACATTCCAGGATACAATCATTTATCGGTCCGTCCATTTCCGTCTTTATTTCTCGGGGACACACAGCTATAGCTGTAAACTACATGACTGTCCTGATTTTAGACCCAATCTGGTTGAATCAGTTTTGTGCAATTTATTTATGTAAATCCTTGTCACTGACTCATGGACGTTCTTCGCCCACACACTATAAACACAGCCGTGAGGCGTTCAGGGAAATGAGCTGAATGCTGATCTAAATACACAATGATTTCTCTTCCAAACATCTTAAAGGAATAGTTCAAGCCAAAAATTACATTCTGTCATCATTTATTCACTCTCATCCCCGATAGCACGCATACATCGGGGAGACGTCTATTTAACATCTGCATCTGAGATGTATATGATTTAGATGTTAACGAATTTTGAATGTGTGCGTTTATCAGATGTTTTCCAGATCGTTAGCAGACGTCTTACAGACGTACCTGTGCTAGCTTGGATGTGACTGTTAACCTGTATGAGAGACTTTCTTCAGTAGAACACAACACAAGATATTTTGAGACACGTCTCTGTGGTTTTGTGTTCATACAATGGTAGTCAATGGAGTTCAGTGATGGTTGAACATTCTTCAAAATATCTCTCTTGTGTTCTGCAGAAGAAAGAAACTCATACAGGTTTGAGTAAAGGATGACAGAATTCTCATTTTTGGCTAAACGATCTGGCTAAAGATGTGTTCGGATGAGTTTGGCGTTCTTTCTCTCTCTTAAGAAAGATGATCTTCAACTTTGTGACTTCCATTCTTTCCCTTTCAGATTACAGACATGCAAAAAGAGACACGCCCCTGAAAGACGCATGTTTGTGTTGTCTCATGACATTCTCAACATTTCCACAGAAAAGCCCATATGGCCGTCCTCGCAAGGTATATAGACTCATACATAGTTTAAAAATTACTTGCACATGTTTTCATTTGTCAGATTGTGACGTACTGTGCGTTCAAGGTTTACTTAATCACTCAGTTCGTTCCCTAAGAATCGCACTCATGACCTTGACGTTGGCGGTGCGTGGAAACACCAGCTCAAGATGTGCTTCACGTCACTCCTTCAGGTTTATTATGCAAAAATAAGTCACGTCTCACCTCAACAAGACATGATTCGTATCTGTAAACAAGGCAAGTTTTTGTTACGATAATTGTCGTGATTTCACAAATAAACGATTTGATTCGCATCGGACGTCAGAAAACGTGTGCACGCATGTGACGAGCCCCGAGCCGCTGTTTAAATAAAATGCGCGTATTCAAAACAGCACCTGCAGGGAGAACCCGCCGCGACCGGAGCGTCTGAGAACATTTCATCTGAGGTGAATCAGTCAATCGGGTTACGACATGAATCTGATTGTGATGATGTCGTCGTATCACCACGGTGATATAAACATGCAAGTGTTGTTGAATCACAGTGAAAGTTTGTGTTTATTTACTGAGGGTGTGTATGTTCTGAAGGCAGAGGTGTGTCCACGAGCGTGTGTGTGGGAAGGTTTCGCTCAGTTTCTTTGGCTAAATATCACAAAAAATGGAGTACTATCATGGTATTCTTGGTGTACATATACCCTTGCACGCCCACGTTGATACCGTGGTATACATGATAATATCATGGTATTGTTGCTGCCCCATGGTGTGTTTCTCTAAGGGTTTTTACATTGCACTCCTGCTATAAATAAGCATTATGGTACATGGACGGCACTAGGGGGCAAAAAACGCGGTAATCCAAGATATACTGCGATACGGACATGTTTAAGAATTAAAAATTCGAGACGTCTAAAAGAATGCCATTCTAAAACAATTGTACATTTCCAAAATGGTTGAAATCTTAAATCTATGCTTTGATACTTTTTTCTACATTTATGTGAATAGCTTGATGCTTAAAGTGAATATCTGTGGCTGTTATAATTCATGCATGTCGATCATTTACACAACAAACCCACTGAAGTTCAACGGACCTAAAACAAACACCGTGTGTTTAAGTATGTCATATACTCATCTGGTCACGTGACCGGAGGGTTTTTACACTTACCATGAAGTGTTTTACCGTCGGCCGTGAACGAACTTTGGCGGTTCCTGACTCTGGAATGGTGGCCGAGTCCAACATCAGCTCCACGGGATCTGCAAACATCAGAACAGCCGACAGCTCAAACTCACAGACTGAAGAATACCAGCTTCATGTGATCTTCAGAACATGTCAGAGGTCAACGTTCCTCTGTTTATATCATCACACGCTCCCACGAAAATATTCACAGAACGATGAGATTGAGATCTCTTTAACATCTCAGTTACTTCTCAGAGACATCGGTGAGACCAAATGGAAACGTCTCGTGTGTCTCAGATATTTCTCATGTAAAAAAGAGTCAGAAATCACACAAATGTGTCTGTCAATAGCGTTTGAGACGAGATGTCAACGACGCCTGAGCTCAGAATCAATCAAACGTCGATATTATTTAAGATCTCGATGTGGACTCAATCGTTTCTCATCACATTTACAATCTTCAACTCATGTGTTTCAACAATTAAACTCTCATTTGTTTCTCATTGAATTTTCCTCGTAGAAGAAACATCCAAGTTGAGTTGCAGACGGTGGTCCGAATCTTCCCTTCAATGCAGTGACTCATAATCTTTGTTTAATTCTTTAATTTAACGAGTTTATAATTGTATTAATTGTGTGCCATCTGAGCTGTGATAACAGCTGATAGATAACTCATGACCTGATAAATATACGTTGATATACTGCTGTAAATATATATGATTTTCATCCTGTACGTGTCTGATACGTGCCGAGACAATAAAAATAAAAGTAAAGGTTAAAACCCTATATATGTTGCATTTGAAATTACTTTAAATACAAATAAGACTTTATAACCAAGCTAACCATGTTAAGGGGCGCAATGATCATAAGCAAATACCCTGATAACTCCCATACTAATTGAAGTACCATGGTATCTTGGCAGTGCTTCATATAACAGCATTTTCCACATGAAAAGTTTCTAGTGTACTTCTTTACTAAAGTGAACTAGTGAAATTACTGGATACTATAGTGTTACCTCACTAGTTATTTTACAGTATTCACTAGATTTCAGCAATAGTTCATACTACAGAATATATACTAAAGAGTTTACATTAATAAACGTGTAGAAATGAATATACTACAGTGTGCTATAGTTAATAATACTATACTACAGTTTTTTCATGTGGGTTAATAATTTGTCATTTTAATAAACATGATTCTGCGATTATTTTTGTCATACAACGCATTGGTGATCTCTGTAAAGTCTAGTAACTAAACATAATGTACTTGTCTTAAGCGTCTAAAGAAACTTTAAGAGGTTTTTAGAACCAAACTGTGACGCGCAAGCGCGCAAGCACGCGAGCTCCTTGACAAGTGCGAAGGTCGCGCGCAGAAGACTTTCAATCCAATATTCCATCAATAGATTTCAGATCAATAACTGCGGTGTAAATCTCACTCACCAATTTCCTTGATTTCCACATTAGTGTCGAACAGACTTCGATTCTTCCGACCCATGAAGTTCAGATGTCCTTTCTTCATGTTAATCACAATCTCAGTGGATTTATCCAGAATAGATTTAAATCCTCATGATTTTACGTCCGTCAGTGGAAAGTCGCGCGAGCGCTGATGTAAAAACACTGAAGTGAATAAAATGGCCTCTTGCACCTGTCCTGGAACACCCTGTTGACTCCGCCCACAAGACGCATATGCATTTGAACCCAGGCAACAGGCTCCGCCCACAACAAACATAGACCCCTCTGACTCCGCCCACCTCTCGAGCCGGTCGACGCTCCGCACCCTCAGCATTACTCACTTCGGCTTTATTTTAAAATCTGAGAAACTCAAATATTTGTTGTCATGGTGAGTTTCAGGAAAAACGAGCCGTTAGAATCTGAAAGTAAAATTCTGTTCAATTTTTCTGATGATTATAGTTTCCGGTCAGATGTTTTTTATTTTTATTATGATTTTTTCCGGTCAGATGAGCACGTGTGGATTTCTTTGTGTTTTGTTTTGTTTGTGCACAGCCTTTTGCAATATACATACAATATATGTTATATTATATATTTATTTAGCCGAATAAAATAAAGCTATTTATCAGATGCTTTAAGTTTTAGTTGTCACGTACATAATCATAATTACATAATCGAACCCCCAAGGTTGTGGGTTCGATCCCAGGGGATTGCAAATACCTATGTAAAATGTATAGGATAAAGCAATGTAAGTCGCTTTGGATAAAAGCGTCTGCCAAATGCCTAAATGTAAATGTAAATGTATAAAGAATACGATATATTCTACAGCGAAACAGTTTTTTCACATAAAGCAATAAATGTACGGTTTATAACAGGGTCAAAGGTCACATGTCCGACCAATTAGCAGATGTCATAAGTCACTAACTGCATCTTTCAAGAACTTGAACTTTTAAGAGTATTTTATATATATTCAAAAAAAGTAATTATGAATATTAGTATAAAATCTCAATGAATATAACATTGTGTAGTTCAGTAATATTTAATTCTGTCGGTATAAAAAACGACAGCAAAAGTGTTTTAATGGTGTCATCTGAAAATAAAGGGAAGGAATGAACAACCCCTGTAGAATTATGGAGAACAATATATCCCAGGATAAAAGTCAAAATGTCTGAGAGAGTTTGTGGGCGTATCCCATGTTCCCAGTTGCCATGGGAACAGAATGGAAACTGGTTTGTCCTGTTTGTCCAGCCGGGGAGAAAAGCATTAAGCTCTTTTCTGAGTTTCCCAGAAACATGTGAGGCCGGATTCACGAACCTGTTCTTAAAGCAAAATATAAGATTGTTCTTTAGATAAATTACAGGAAACTCATAAGAATGTTCCTTCTTAAGAAGTTTTCAATTATTTCTTCAGAACGTCTTCATATTTCATAAGAATGAAACGACATATGCTTTGTAAGTCCATCTTAAGAAAACAATTGTAAGAAATGATTTATTGCTTATAAGAAGTTTTTCGGGAATGCAAAATATTCCATATATTTTTCTTTGAATTAAAAAAAATATGGCAGTTAAGCAGGATTTTCTTGTTAAAGTCCCAGTGAAATTAAGAATGGCGTTTATATGCAGCGTTTATAGAAATTGTTTATACATATGGGTCGTTCTCTTTTCAAAATGTGTGCGTGCTCATAATCTTCAGTTAAAATCTGAAAATGTATTTCCGTCCTGAAATGACTCTAATCTCAAATGACGTTAATTAGACGGCTTGGGCGGAGCATCCGATAACTCCTCCCCTTCAACTGTCAGTCTGTTGTCAGTTTCATTTCCAAACGTAACGGCTGTTTTTATACATCGTATCAAATCGCAGAGAAAGACGAAAGCCACGCCCACTATTTTTCTCATTAGAAATTCCATTCACGCAGAAATGCATCGCAACTTCCGGTTCAATGGGAGTTTAAGAATGTTGTGAATCCAGCCCCTGATGAGTGAGACACACATTCTTACACGATTCATCATGAATAAAAACAAACTAGAATCAAACTTTTATGAGTTTTTAGGATTGATAAACAACACAGATAAGAGGGCCGTCGAAGTGATGTCTGGAGAGTTTATTGTACTTATTGTATTCGCTTTAATTTCCTGAGGTGAGATTAAATAAACTAAATATCAAATCTATGGTACAAAATGGAGAACAAACAACTTTTTTATTCGGTCGACAACACGTTTGAGCAAAAATGCAGACTACAGTGTTTTATAGATGGATACATTTTATATAGACCTTATATTTTATATATACTATAAAATAATTTAAATAATATAAAATCATTAATTATGCAATCATTAAAATAATAATTGATTATATTGCCATCTTTGTCATGTCATATTTCAGCGTCAACAACGTAAACAAACGTTTAACTTCCGGTAGACCTCTGCAAAGAATCAATAGTTTTAATGAAATTGAATACAATTAATAATAAATGATGAATATAAATTACTGTTAATATAATCGATATTTTATATAAATTGTATATTTAAAAAAAAACTGAAAGGTGTTTAACTTCGGCGCGGCGCGCGCGTCCGACGGTCTCCGTTGTCATGGTAACCTCTCTGTGATGTCTTAAAAGGCTCGGTCCTGCGCTGAAATCTCTTCACATCCGCACAAAAGAGACAGAGAGACAGACAGGTGGTGATGATGAACTGTGCTGCTGCAGGTGCTGATGATGGGATGGAGCCGCAGGTGAGGAGAACAGACGAGAGCGCGCAGGTAACATCATGACATCAGACTATCCTCTCTAATCTCCGCTGTGATGATCTGATGTGATGATGTGAAGTGTTTGTGTAGGATGTGATGGTTTCTGTGAAGTCTGGTGTGTCGGTGGACTTCAGCAGTGATGGAGAGGTGACAGATGATCTCAGCCGTCACTACAGCTGTTTAAACTCTCTGAGACCCTTCTACACCGACCAGAAGCCCACCTGTGGATATAGGTTCTCCTGGAACACAGATCATAAACACAAATCCACCGGCCTTCCGACCCACAACCCCAGAATGTGGAGAAACCAGTGTGTGTACAAACACTAACAATAAACCTACAGTCCTGCATCACAAACTGGGTGCGTGTGTCAGCTCCATCATCAGCGTTTATGTTTTTAACACAAATAGAAAATACAGTAAATATGTGAAATACACAAAGTGAAAAACTGTCAGATAAAGTCAGAAGTCGTTAACTTTGTTTTCATTTAATTGAATCGCTGAAGTGTAAATAAAGTTTTTTTTAAAGTTAGGATTCGTGTTGTGCTGATGTGTGGCGCCATCTGCTGGTGTCATCATGAACACGAGAGAGACTTTTATTCTATTCTCAGGTTTCTGCATAAAATATACATAAATAACAAATATTTGTATTTTTTATATTTCAATCGATTTGTTTATTTACATATCATTTATTTTATATTATTCTACATTTGATCTTTATACCGCACATTGTTTCGATAGAATGTGTTTATTTACAGTGAATCGAAACCATATGTTTATTTATAGAGTGGCTTTCAGTTTTCTTGCGGATGTTTACTGAGCAAAATAATTTAAATAAAATCTTCTGCGGTGGAAAAAATAAGCAAACATTCAACCACACAATTGTGCAAAACAAAGTGCAAAACGAGTCGTGATTCAAATCTGAAATAATTGTAAATTATTTTGTCATTTTATTTGACTTTCACAAAATCATAAATACAAGCGAGTGTGTGTGTGTGTGTGTGTGTGTGAAGGTGTGACTCGCTGAAAGGCGCGTGACGTCACCGCCGTACCTGAGTTTCGACAGAAGGTGAAACTCTCGCGCAGAGTCAAACACGCGCACGCTTCACGCGGACACACGGCGCTCAGTGTTCGGATTATCACACGCACTCGTCAGATAAACGTCTTTAAAAGGTTTGTCTTCAGTAATCTGTGGTGTTTCTCGAGCGAGGTCGTTGTTTCGCGGGGTTTTCCTGGTTTGAGGCGCGAGCGCTTCCTGAAACCTGCAGGTGAGACGCGTTTAAATGAGTTTTACACATATTATCACATTTATGTTACGCGTTTGTCCAATTTTGCTCTTACTGACGGCGCTATAATGTGTTAAAATCAACGTTTTATTCATTTGTAAATGTTTGTGTGTTCAAACGCAGGAATTCGTGTTAGTTTCGAGTCATCACACTCACCGGAAGTTTGTTTACTCAAACAAAAACGTTTCTTAAAATAGTTTAAAAGTCACATTGCTCACATAAAGCTGACATGTTTTACAAACCATATATTTGCAATATAATAATAAATATAAATATATATATATTAAGGTAAGTTAAATTACTTTTAATCAGGTCGTTTGTAATGAATGGTCAGGTTTAAACAATTCAATTGTATTTATATTAATACAATTTTAATAAAGTTTTCAAACATGTCTCCAAACTTCCTAAATAGCAAAGAAAATCAGGTAAACAAACATGGAGTAGATACCCAATTGAATCCGAATACGAAGTGAAACTGGATTACACGCGTGCGGTGTGAACGGGATATCTTTATGTCCTATTGAGCTTTGTGTTCCTCCGCAGTGTACGAGGGGCAGTTTTTCTCTCCCGCAGGGGGGCCGTCATGTCTTCTCACCCCCGGCGCGTGCGGCTCAAGCCCTGGCTGGTGGATCAGGTGAATAACGGGACGTTTCCGGGTCTGATGTGGCTTGACCGCGACGCCCGCCGCTTCCAGATCCCGTGGAAACACGCCACCCGTCACACGCCGCAACAGGAAGAGGAGAACACCATCTTTAAAGTGAGTCATTGTGTGCGTCTGATGTGGAACAGTGCAGGAGATCAGACGCAGACGCAGACTGACGTGTGTGTGTGTGTGTGTGTGTGTGTGTGTCAGGCGTGGGCTGTGGAGACGGGGAAATATCAGGAAGGAGTGGATGAGCCGGATCCGGCTAAATGGAAAGCTCAGCTGCGATGTGCCCTCAACAAGAGCCGAGAGTTTAATCTCATTTATGACGGGACCAAAGAAGTTCCCATGAACCCGCGGAAGATCTACGATGTGTGTGACATCACACCCAGTAACCCAGGTGCGTACACACACAGACACACACACACACACACACACACACACACACACACACACGTGAACTAACCAGAAATCACTTATGATTCACTTTTCATCATTGAATCACTGGATGACTTGTCTTGTCTCTCGCTCTCTCAGGTTCAGTTCACACAGATGAGACCGACGGTGATGAAGATGATATTCCAGACACTCCAGACCCTCCACCACCATATCCACCACAACGTACACACACTTGTTCTATTCTAGCTAATACTACTTGTTATTGTGCAACTATAAGGATTATTTTAATACTCGTGTGTGTGTGTGTTTTCAGGGATGAGTGCCTCTCCGATGGCTCAGGTCTGGACTCCTCCTGGTTCAGTCTCTCCCATGCAGCCCCCCAGCTGCCCACCTCCTCCTCCGGCCTGGAGGCCCAAAGAAGAGCCAGACGTGGAGATGCAGCCGCCGCCCATGGAGGTCCAGACCCACACGCCTCTGGAGGCCATGTTCGCCACCCCGGAGACGTGGATCAGCTCTCTGCCCAGTACGAAACAATTCAATACGTAATCTGCATTGGCTCGACCGTTTCTCAACTCGTTTGTTCCTCAGTGACCGATCTGGAGGTGCAGTGCTTTTACCGTGGGAAGGAGGTGTGTCCGCCGGCCATCGTCAGTAACCCGCAGGGCTGCCGGCTGTTTTACGGCGATCTGGGTCCTATGGTGAATCAGGAGGAGCTGTTCGGCCCCATCAGTCTGGAGCAGGTGCGCTTCCCCCCAACTGAGCACATCGCCAACGAAAAGCAGCGCGTCTTCACCAGCCGCCTGCTGGACGTCATGGACCGCGGGCTCATCCTGGAGGTCAGCGGTCACGACATCTACGCCGTCAGGCTCTGTCAGTGCAAAGTGTACTGGTCCGGTCCGTGCGCACCCAACCCCAACGCTCCCAATCTCATCGAGCGTCAGCGAAAGGTCAAACTCTTCTGTCTGGAGTCCTTCCTCAGCGGTGAGCGTACGGTCTCGTCGTCTGCTTTTCTGCTTTAGTTTGACACCAACGTTTACGATTGAATCACTTTTTGTGTTGAACTGGAAATAAGATGTTTGGGGTTATAAGGCAGAAAGTGATCAGGTGTCTGATGATGAAAGTCTGTGGTTTTAAGATCTTGTGTGTGTTTGCAGGGGTGATCGCTCACCACCAGCGAGGTCAGTCGTCCTTGGAGTCGCCCATGTATGACATTAATCTGTGTTTCGGGGAGGAGTGGCCTGACGGTCGACCCAGAGACAGAAAACTCATCATGGTGCAGGTGAGACTTCACATGCAAACCTGAATCCACACAACACACAACGTTTGATGAAAATCATACATGTGGAAACATGTATTTCACATGTTTAGGGATGATCTGAGACACGCTGTTTACAATTTGATTTCAGTACGTGATAGGATCATATGTTGATTGAATATCGGCTAAACTGAACGGGTTGCTACCACAAATATATATTTTTTGAAATCTCATTTATTCAAATAGCAAATGAAAAACTTGACGATAGTTTTTTACTACTTTCATTCAAATGAATTCATTTGAGTATATGTAAATAAATAAAATTTAAATAGATATGCCAAAAAAAAATGAAACCTAAAACGTTACCTTGAATTACATGAATGCACAAACTTATATTTAAAACATTAAATATATGGTTGCATCTCCACCAATAAGATTAAATGGCTGACACAAAAAGAGCAGTCTTAAATCAATTTTTATCCTTTTAATGCAATTTAGAAAATGCAACTTTTAAATTTTTTTTAGAGTTTAGACACTCCTTTGGTGTTGGATTTGATCAGAGACGTGAAGTGAATGAACTTCGTGTGTGTGTGTTTTTGCAGGTGATTCCGGTGGTGGCTCGTATGATCAGTGAGATGTTCTCGGGCGACTGCACGCGCTCCTTCGACAGCGGAAGCGTTCGTCTGCAGATCTCCATTCCTGACATCAAAGACAACATCGTCACGCATCTCAAACAGCTCTACCGTCTCCTACAGACGCATCAGGGTCAGGACAACTGGCCTCTGCCGCCCGGAGCCGGGATTCACCTGACGCAGGCCCTGCAGACGCAGTGATGCGCAGACGGCCCGCCATCCACCAATCAGAAGAGCTTTTATGGAAAAGTACTTAAAGACGTTTGCGGACGCTGATGTGAGAGACGGGCCGTGGCCGAGTTTGATGGAGATCTCCATTTTGAACATCTCTGGGTCAAAGTCTAGCGCGCGCGTTTGTGTGTGTGTGAGTGAGACTGTTAATAATCAGCCACACTGAACCCCTCACGTTAACATCTGACAATATTTAAACTCTGATGGTTGAGTTACTCGCACTTTTATTAAAGGAACTAAAGTGTGCTTTGTTAGTGTAGTTGATCATCATGAGCTCTTTTAATCTGGTTTCTCATTATTAATGTTTTTATTGCATTAAACGACATCATAGTGATAGACGTCATCTGCTTTACGTGGTTCTGTGCACTTTCGGGGTGAATAGCGTTTGTTTTATTAAACTGTATGGTTTTCATATCCCATCTGAATATTCACAGAAATGTGTTTTTTTGTTGGACTTATTAAATAAAATGGAAAAACACACCTTTGGTTTGTTGATATTAATGAGACGCACTGAACATTGTGTTAGTAATGACTTCATCTTGACATACCTGTGTGATATTTAAAGATCTGGAATATTGAGTCTTAAAGTTTGAAATGACATGAGAGGAAATCATGACCAGTTATTTCATTATTTAATTTAATATAATTGTATTTTATTTAAGTGTAATATATTTTATTTAATAATTAAACATTTTTCAACTCTTTCCCCATTCTTTTTTCTTTTCTCCTTTTTCTTTCTTTTTCCCTTTTGTCCTTTCTTTTTCAGTCTCTTTCCTTTCTTTTCCCTTTCCTTCTTTCCTCCATTCTTTCTTTCTTTTCTCCTTTTTCTTTCTTTTCCCTTTCTTTCTTTCTTTCTTTCTTTTTCCCTTTCGTCCTTTCTTTTTCAGTCTCTTTCTTTTCCCTTTCCTTCTTTCGTTTCACTCTTTTAATCTTTCTTTCTTTCTCTGTCTCTTTCTATTCTCTTTTTCTTAGTTTTTTCCTTTTATAGTTGTTATTTAAACGTGAGGTAACAAACGCAATTTTAATCTCCGCTTAGAAGTAATTTAATGTCATTATTTCAATGTCTGGTCTGGTCTTGGTTTGGCCGCGCTCATAATTGTCTAATAATATTTTTGCTGTGTTTCTCATGTATTTTTCATCATTGTGTGTGTGTTATATTGATGGTCAGAGAATGTCTGTTGTTTGCTGTTTTATTGTTGACATGTTAAACTGAGACCTCAGATGATGTGAACATGCGCAGCTGTCATGAGACACTCAGAGCGTGTTTACTGTCACGGTCTGTCAGATCTGTGGATGTTTCCTGTCTGTCTCCTCCCACCTGCACCTGTGCTGTCACACCTGAGCTTCTTAAGCACTGATCAGACTTTGCCCCTCGTGTGTCTGACAGACACTCCAGTCTGATTCCTGAACATGATCTAACACACACACAGGTAAATACTTTAAGTTTATTTTCAAGTATACATGTAGTATAATAATATCATTAGTATGCTTGAAAGTGCCGATTCAATAGTACTTGGGACAAAGTTGGCCCACTTTCTTATGTGTAAATTAGTATGAGAGTAGTTTACATTTCAGCCTTTTGTTTGTTCTTTAGCTTTAATACTAGTGAACGTAGAATGTCTAATACTAACAGTTTACTAGATCAATACTTGTAACACTAAGTTGGAGTGTTTTCTCGTTTAGTCTTTTTTATAGTCGAAGTACACTTGTACGTTTTCTTTAAGTAAATTAAACCACCAGATTAAAAACATGTAAGTAGATGTAAAAATGTCAATGTTAAGTGTGTATAAAAAACTCTTTCGGCTCAAAGCTGAACAGCAGACAATCTCTTTTGTTTAGTTTAAATGTACATGTACACTAATGCTGGGTTCACACCAAATGCGAACAATCGCCTTCCACATTCTTTATTACTCGCAGGAAACTTTCGTTATTTCTGCTGAGTGACGGGATCTGACAAATATTTTAAACCTTTGCAGCAATCGCACTTTGTAAGTAATTTACATGAGGAAATCGCTTAATTCGCATTTGGTGTGAACACTGCATAACAGCCCACTTGTAGCTGAGGGTCTTCTGTATGGTTGGCATGGTAACAGGGTTGGGTTGGTTAATGTCCACCCGGCCGCTCCTCGTGCTGATTACAGATGATTGTTTATAAACTCATAAACCTGCAGGTGAATGTTCTGAGTTCATCACATCATGTACACTAAACGTCCGTAAGACTAACAAGTGTACCACTCTTTCCTCAGCGGAGCACAACAGAAGATATTTTGAGAAATGTCTCAGGGGCTTTGTGATCATACAATGTATGGCAATAGATGTTTGATTATCGACATTCTTCAAAATATCTTCTTTTGTGATCTGCAGAACATAATACAGGTTTGAAATGACATGAGGATGAATCATTTTCAGCTGAAGTGTGTCTTTCATGTGTTGTGTTTCTGGTGTGTGTAGGAGTTGTGATCTGGTAAGATGTATAGAGATTCGAGTGTGTACGGCTGGACCGGCAGTTACGCAGAATCTCTGCGCTCGACGTGAGACTCATTCCCTTTCATCTAAATATCAAGTGTGTGTTTTATCAGATGTGATGATGTTGTTTTCCTCCAGTGACACGACTGATGAATCTTCTTCTGTGATGTCCAGTTTATCCAGACCCAGCGCTAAATCTATATACTGTGAGTTTAATACGTTATCAAATGTTTGTGTCAGAGTCACATCTGCACAGTCATGAGATTATCAGGATGTTAATTATTAACTCAGTTATCACAACACTGTGTTAGTAATGACTTCATCTTGACATAACTGTGATATTTATAGATGTGGGATATTTTGAGCCATAACAGTTTGCAATGACATGAGGGCATGAGAGTTATTTTATAATTTTGTATTATTTAAATACAATCATATTTAGTTTATATTTTATTATATAAATGTAATTGTAACCTTTAGTTTTTTATATTATATATTTTCTTTTATTATTTTTATTTGAAGATGAGGTAACACTTTTAAACCTCCACTTTAAATGTTATATTATTTTATGATTTTTTATTTGTATTTTTTAGTTTTTAGTTTTGTTTCATTTGATTATTTTTATTTGAAGATGAGGTGACACATTTTAACCTCCACTTTAAATGTTATTTTGATTTGTGATTTTCTTTTCCTTTTCTTTCTTTTCTGTTATTTTAATTTCAGTCTTTTATTTTATTATTGTTATTTCAAGATGAGGTAACACATTTTAACCTCCACTTTAAATGTTTTTTGATTATTTTATTATTTTCTTTTCCTTTGTTTTATCTTTTCTTTCTTTTCTTTTCTTTTTTTTATTTAAAGATGAGGTAACACTTTTGAACCTCCACTTTAAATAATATTTTATCTTATTATTTAAATGTCTTGTCTGGTCTGGTCTGGTCTCCTCTTGCCTTGGTTTGGCCATACTCATATTTACCATAGTAATATTTTTGCGTTGTTTCTCATGATGTTTTTTTGTCATTGTGTGTGTGTGTACAGTGCAGAGGAAGGATTACACTGACTCTATAAACAGACAGATGCTTGATTGTCAGTTCCGTGTGGAGGTAAAACACACACACACACACACACACACGTGTGTCATGATGAGATGATGATATGTTGTGTTGACCTGCAGCATCTGTTCACGTGTGAGCTGGACGGTCAGCAGATCTCTTCTGTAGATGATGTTGTGGAAAGACTGAAGTTTCTGGAGGCGACGGGTCGTGTGTGGGGTCAAGATGTTCTTCTGGAGACTGGAGACGGAGCGCTGCTCCTCAAAGACATCGAGACAAAGGTGAATCACCTGAGTGCTCAGATGACTGATGTGTGGTGTTGTGTTGTGATGTGTTTGTGTGTGTTCAGGAGGAGCTGGAGTCGTGGTCCTTCAGGAGTGTTGTGGAGTTGAGGGCCGTGTTGGACGCCGGAGGTGTTTTTGATTCTCTCTTGACTCTGTGTGTTCAGAACGACACCAGTCGTGTCGTCAGCGTGTTTCTCTTTCAGTGTGAATCTCTCAGGGTGAGTTCACAACTTACACACACGTCAGAACACGCGTCACATGTCACATGATGGCTGTTTGTCATATGTTCTTTAGGCCGATTATCTGAAGAAAGAAGTGGAACGTCTCCTGCACCAAAGACAGAGTCAGATCACCAGGTGAGCGGCTCGTTTCACGTCTTTATACTCACACTCCTTTGTGATGATGTCATGAACACAAACGCTGTCATTCCACAGTAAAAGTGCTCCGGGAAACATCCGACAAAGACGAAACGCATCGCCGGAGATGATCCCACAGAAACCTCCAGAACACTGGAGCGCTCCAGATTACGGTGACGTCACATCGAAACTAAAAGAGTAAAACCATCAGCATCATTCGTCAACGTTACTTTGTTTCTGCAGATGATGACAGCCAGACTCCGCCCCTCTCCAGAAACACGTCTACTTATATCCAGATAGACCCTTCTCCGGCCACGCCCCCTGCCCCAGCCCCGCCCCCTCAGAGGCCGTACACAGAAGGAGACAGAGATGTGGTGAGAGCACACAGAACTCAGATGAACATCATTGAGATGTGAAGACTCGGCTGAAGTAAACGTGTGTGTGTTCAGGACATTCTCAATCATCTGATTAATGACATCGAGGCGTTCGCTGACAGAGTGACGGCTGTCGCTCCAAAGACAAATAAACAGAAGAAGAAGAAGAAGAAGGGAAAGAAGAGAGGTGAGAGATGTGCGCAACTACGTCATGAGGAATGATTCACCTTCCAAACATTTTAATATTAATATATCAGTAAATAAATCAGGGTTATTATCCTTAATTAAAACTATAACTTATTAAATATTCAGTTAATGGAATCACATAAAATGTAATAAAATAAACTAAACAGTGTTTTGAAAAACTCGGTTTACAAAACGTTGCCTCAGAAATAAAGTGAAAACAAACATGATTATTATATCGTATTAATTATTCAAATGTATTGATTATAATAATACACTTTACATGTATATTAAATGATATATATTTATGAAATATCAATGTTTTAAAAATGAAAGAAATAACAAAATAGCCAAAAACTTAAACTAAAATGAACATAAAAAATATATAAAGAACACATCTTGACAATCTAAATATTGACAAGACTACACAAATAAATAAAGGCATTTTTTGGTTGTAAATTCTTGAATAAAGCTGTTCTTAATTCTGTTATGTATATTAATGATCAAGTTCTTTAAAAAAACGCCTTTCACAAGAAAATGTTTTTAATCATTTAACATTATTACAAACTTAATGTTTTTGTCTTAAGATCATTTTTGTGAATCCAGCCGCTGTACTTTGACCGTAATGCTGTAGATTCTGTTAATGTGTGTGTTTGTGTGTGTGTGTGTGTGTGTGTGTGTGTGTGTTGCAGTGAAGGGAATGGCGTCAGATGAAGAGTTCACTGTGTGTCTTCAGAAGATCAAGATGGCGTTTAATCTTCTGGTGTGTGAACTTCACCTGTCGTGTGTTTAACGTCACAGATTGTCTTTGATTGTGTTGTTGTTCATGTGTGTGTTTTGTGTTCATCAGGCCAAACTACACAACAAGATACAAAACCCCAGCGCTCCTGATCTCACACACTGTCTCTTCACTATACTACACCTGGTGAGACACACACACACTCACACTTGCTGTCTGTACACCTGAAGAGTTTAATAACATTGTGTGTGTGTGTAGATTGTGTGTCAGTGTGGTGAAGATCTCCCGCAGACGGTTGTTGCTCCTCTGTTAGAACCTCAGTGTGTTTTGCTCTTGAGTGAACACGCGTCACCTGAAGAAGACAAACTGTGGCAGTCACTGGGAGACCCCTGGAACATTCCCAGGTAACACACACACACACACACGCACGCACACACACACACACACACACAAACACAAACACACACACACACACACACACACACACACACATGCTGAAGTGTTTAAACTGTGTGTGTGTTGTAGCACAAAGTGGCCGGAGGATGATGAATTTATTCCCACATTCACACCTGTGTTTGATGACGGCTGGACGCCTCCAGAGATCAGAAATCCTGAAACCACCGTCACAAACACACAACACAACAGAGAACCACAACCACACGCTGTCACACGACAAATGGTACAAACACACATCATCAAAATATTCATATAAATCCTTGTGTTTACATAATACATGCCTATGTAATGTTCATATTTGTTTTGTATTTACAAACACAAAAACATACATGTATAAATTGAGAAAAATATAAATTAATACACATTTATTTATAAATTAATTTATTTGTAAATATTCACGTACATGTAAACATATTTAGAAAATATTTACATGTATAATTAAGGAAAATAATAAAAAAATATTTATATATAATTTAAATGATTGATAATATTAATAAATACATGTATGTTTTTGTGTTTATAAATACAAAATGAATATGCACAGTACACAAACATCTATTATGTAAACACAAACTTTTATTCTGGATGCGACTAATGGTTTGAAAGCTCTAATAATTTTTTTTGAAAAAATAAAATCTGATTAAGTATTTTAATATATTTTGTATATTTCAATTTTTTGCCTTTGTGTAGAGTAACAAACCATGGCAGGAACAAACACAACAAAGGTACACATATTTCACCCATTAATATTCACTCATACAAGACATTATACTGCTTATTGTGTGTTTTGTGTTGTGTTGTGTGTGTAGTGCAGAAGAGGAGCCTGCTATGAGTTACCTGAGAGCCAAATTTGATTTCACGGCTCGTAATGATCGAGAACTTACAGTCAGTAAAGGAGAAGAACTACAGGTGAATTAAACACACACACATGCACACAAGTGTCAGAAGAGAGTTTTGATGAGTTTAGTTGTGTTTGTGTGTGTAGTTGTTGGACATGTCTAAGCAGTGGTGGAAGGTGAGGAATCGGTCGGGTCGGGTCGGTCATGTGCCCAACAACATGCTTCAGTCTCTGGATGAGCAGAAGAGTGTATGTACCTGTCATTGTGTTGTGTGTGTGTGTGTCGGTGTGTATGTGTGTTGTGAATCATTGTGGTGTCCTCTCATGACCTGCAGGAACATGCGTCTGCGTCTGCACCCGTACTCAACAAGAGATCTGGACCGGAGGAGGTGCGCGCCTGGCTGGAGCACAAGGCCTTCAGTAAGATGTGAGAGTCGAGTCATCACTACTGTACACACTGCTTAACATCATTCTTTAACACAGGAACCGTCACAAACATTACGTTAGCATGTCAGAAATATATCATTTGCGTTTAGATGCTTTTTTGTTGTTTAAAAATATGCAAAACTAAAGAAAGATTTTAAACATGAGTTCCAGTTGATTGGTCACAAGAGGGCGAAGGAAGCTCATTGCATTGTGGGATATAATGTCTGTCTGGTAATGTGGAAGTAAACATACTGTCAAAATACACATCCTGTACAAGAGTTCTTTTAAGTTCTATTCATATTCAGAGTTATTTTTATATTTTTAATTTTCAAATTACATGTGTTTAGCAATAAGTTATATTTTTTGAAGTTTTGTTAATTTTATTTTTAGCAAATTTATTGTTTAGCACTTTTGTATTATTTTTTACAATTTTGTTTAATTCTTAGCAATTTTGCTATATTGTTTTGCAAATTTATTTTTAAGATGTTTTGTTAACTTTTGCCGATATTTTTTAGTTATTTTATTAATTTTTAGCAGATTAATTTTTTAGCAGTTATGTTTTTTTTTTTTTTTTTTTTTTTTTTTTTAGCAATTTCGCTAGATTTTAGCAAATTTATCAATACGATGTTATCACAATAGCAAGATTGCCTCAATATTATGGCGGTCACAACATTAGGTCTTCCTATAACACTACATAGAAAGTGTTTGAAAATAATTATAGATGTTCCCTTTGTCAAAGTCCATCTGGTGGAATTATTTTATTTGATCAAGTTTTATTCAGGTCATTTGACACATCTCATACTGAAACTAATAGCTCTAGGCAACAGTTATGATAGGAGGATAAAGAAAAGAGGATGCTGATGGCACGTTTACAAGACATCATTCGTCATTATAAATATTATAATAAATACTGTACTGTATACTTTATACCGAGGTATTATCGTGACGTGAGATTTTGATATAGTTACATCCCTATTTTTAAGCAATTTTGTTCAATTTTCAGCTAATTAGTTTCTTTAGCAATTTTGATTTATTTAGCCATTTTGATTAATTCTATGCACTTTTTATTCTTTCAAGTTTTTTATTTATTTCAGCAATTTCAATTTTTCAAAATTTTGTTCGATTTTTAACAAAATGCATGTGTTCGCTATTTTAATTAAATTGAAGCAATTTAGTTTTATTGACCAGTTTTAAAATTTTTGAATTGTAGCTTTTTTATTTTAACACTCATGTTTAGCAATTTCTTTGCGCTTTATTCACGTTATTATTCATATTGCTTTTCTCTTTCTCTTTTCTCTCTGTGTGTCTCAGTACCATTCGTTGTTTAGGGGGTCTCAGCGGGTCCATGTTGTTGGGAATGACACGTGATGAGTTGAAAGTGGTGTGTCCAGAGGAAGGCGGAAGAGTTTACTATCAACTGCAGAATGTGAAATCAGCCCTCGCTGTGAGTTCACAACATTATTCACAAACACATATTTATATTCACTTTAGTTTAATATTCACAGAGATGTGTTCAGGTAAAATGAAGCTTTTTCTTTATTTCATTTTGTGAATAAGTGTCATTTCTTCCATCAAAATATTGTGAAAATAGCAAAACAAAATTTTCAGACCTTGATACTGCAAAGAAAAAAATAATTTGAAGTGTGTCTTCCATCTGAATGGTTCCAGTGTGATTTTAATCAATCTGATGTGATGTTATATCTCCTCTCTTCAGATGGCCAGTGCAGTGACTCCAATGATCTGAACTGATCAACACACATCATCACCCCCAATCAATCTTATTCCTCACAGTGTTGATATGTGTGAGATATAAAACACAGAAGACATGACGTTGAGGCTTTATTGAGTGTAATACTGTCAGCACATCATTCACAGTGAACTGTTTGTGTAATAACAGACAGCGTTTGTCATGTCATGTGTGTCATGCTTTGGTCTGCGGTCTAGTTTTAATAAATCATGCTGTCAATGCACATTTGATCTTCTTCATTATTATCGTCATACATTAGAGAAAACTTTAAAGTGAAACTACGCCGAAACCAGAACGTGGATCCCAGGCTTGTCCAACAGTAAATGTTCATTTTTCGGCAGAGTTCAATTCACAGTTTGGAGTGATTAACAGTCACGTTAAAGCACACATCAGAAAATAAAAACGAAATACAAAATTAAAGTCTGGTCAAACATAATAACTAGTGCATGGAAAAAAACAACTTCTCGTGGAGTTTTCATTGGAGGAAAGTGCTGTAAAGATCGGGGTTTCACATTAGATGTCATAGAAAAATATATATCAATGGAGTTTGAGATCTATGGAAGCCCGTTTGTGCCAGGGTTGGGATTTTTTTTAGATTTAAAAGTCATTATTATGTGATACTAAGTCATAATTATACCTTCAAAAATAATGGGCTTCAATAGAGATCTAAAGTGCAGAAATCACTCAGAAATGTGAAAAATAAACTTTAAGAACAACTAATTCTACTACATCTAACAATCTACAATGACAGTCAGTTGACACGATGCTAAGTGATTTAAAGCTAAAGTGGATTAAAAAACAAATAAAAGGTTTTCTCTTAAACCATCGTTTAAACATAAAAGCGATGACAGATGAAACGTTAAAGCACACACACACACATGTATATATATATATTGATATCTCTACACACAGCTTAAACATCTCTAAACATGCACACGTGTTCATTTAAAAGAGAGGAAATGTTGGAATGTTGATTCAGTCATCTAGCATGCTGATTGGACCGGCAAGGGATGGGCGGGGTCACGTGCAGTCTAGGGTGCTGATTGGACAGGAGTGAAGGACAGCTCCTCCTCCTCGTGGATGTTGTGGAGCTCTTGTGTGCGGACGGCTTGTGTGATCAGATGAAGCTCCTCACACAGAGTCTCGTGTCTGTACGCCACACGGATGTCTGGGACGTTTGAGCGCCGGATGTCGTTGCTCACTGGACCCTCTTTATCATAGTCAGAACCCAACCAATAACTCTTAGCCTGAGAGAAACACAACCACTGAACAGATGAAGACAAACGTGTGTGTGTGTGTTGAGTTGTGTGTGTGTGTGTGTGTTACCCTGTGTGAGAATCCGCTCATCAACACACTGTTTCTGGCCAATTCACACATGTCACATGAACTCAGTTTCCACACCTGAGCAGCGATGCTGTATTCCTCCATCAGAGGCTCCTGAAACACACACAACACACACAACACACACAACCGCACAAATCATCCACAGGCTCCAAAACTACATTTGACAAAACAAAACATTTTAAACAATTAAAAAATATTCTCTGTTGTTGAATTATCTCAAACACACACAAACACGCACACTCTCAAAGAACACACACACACAAATAACACGAAAACACACACACACACACACGAACAACACACACACAGTTGAAGAAAACACATGAAGAACACACACACGAACAACACACACACAGTTGAAGAACACACATGAAGAACACACACACAGTTGAAGATCACACACACACGAATAACACACACAAAGTTGAAGAACACACACACAGTTGAAGAACACACACATACGAATAACACACACACAGTTGAAGAATACACATGAAGAACACACACACAGTTGAAGAACACACATGAAGAACACACACACAGTTGAAGAACACACACACACGAATAACACAAACACACACCCACACACACGAAGAACACACACACAGTTGAAGAACACACACACAGTTGAAGAACACACACACAGTTGAAGAACACACACACAGTAGAAGAACACACACACAGTAGAAGAACACACATGAAGAACACACACCCACACACACGAAGAACACACACACAGTTGAAGAACACACATGAAGAACACACACACAGTTGAAGAACACTCACACAGTTGAAGAACACACACGAAGAACACACACACAGTTGAAGAACACACATGAAGAACACACACACAGTTGAAGAACACACACACAGTTGAAGAACACACATGAAGAACACACACACAGTTGAAGAACACACACACGAAGAACACACATGAAGAACACACACACAGTTGAAGAACACACACACAGTTGAAGAACACACACATACGAATAACACACACACAGTTGAAGAACACACATGAAGAACACACACACAGTTGAAGAACACACACACAGTTGAAGAACACACATGAAGAACAAACACACATTTGAAGAATACACATGAAGAACACACATGAAGAACACACACACAGTTGAAGAACACACATGAAGAACACACACACAGTTGAAGAACACACACACAGTTGAAGAACACACACACAGTTGAAGAACACACATGAAGAACACACACACAGTTGAAGAACACACACACAGTTGAAGAACACACATGAAGAACACACACACAGTTGAAGAACACACACACAGTTGAAGAACACACATGAAGAACACACACACAGTTGAAGAACACACATGAAGAACACACACACAGTTGAAGAATACACATGAAGAACACACACACAGTTGAAGAACACACATGAAGAACACACACACAGTTGAAGAACACACACACAGTTGAAGAACACACATGAAGAACACACACACAGTTGAAGAACACACATGAAGAACACACACACAGTTGAAGAACACACACACACAGTTGAAGAACACACACGAAGAACACACACACAGTTGAAGAACACACACACAGTTGAAGAACACACATGAAGAACACACACACAGTTGAAGAACACACACACAGTTGAAGAACACACATGAAGAACACACACACAGTTGAAGAACACACATGAAGAACACAAACACAGTTGAAGAACACACATGAAGAACAAACACACATTTGAAGAACACACATGAAGAACACACACACAGTTGAAGAACACACACACAGTTGAAGAACACACATGAAGAACACACACACAGTTGAAGAACACACATGAAGAACACACACACAGTTGAAGAACACACATGAAGAACACAAACACAGTTGAAGAACACACATGAAGAACAAACACACATTTGAAGAACACACATGAAGAACACACACACAGTTGAAGAACACACACACAGTTGAAGAACACACATGAAGAACACACACACAGTTGAAGAACACACACACAGTTGAAGAACACACACACAGTTGAAGAACACACATGAAGAACACAAACACAGTTGAAGAACACACATGAAGAACAAACACACATTTGAAGAATACACATGAAGAACACACACACAGTTGAAGAACACACACACAGTTGAAGAACACACACGAAGAACACACACACAGTTGAAGAACACACACACAGTTGAAGAACACACATGAAGAACACACACACAGTTGAAGAACACACATGAAGAACACACACACAGTTGAAGAACACACATGAAGAACACACACACAGTTGAAGAACACACACACAGTTGAAGAACACACATGAAGAACACACACACAGTTGAAGAACACACATGAAGAACACACACACAGTTGAAGAACACACACACAGTTGAAGAACACACATGAAGAACACACACACAGTTGAAGAACACACATGAAGAACACAAACACAGTTGAAGAACACACATGAAGAACAAACACACATTTGAAGAATACACATGAAGAACACACACACAGTTGAAGAACACACACACAGTTGAAGAACACACACGAAGAACACACACAGTTGAAGAACACACACACAGTTGAAGAACACACATGAAGAACACACACACAGTTGAAGAACACACACACAGTTGAAGAACACACATGAAGAACACAAACACAGTTGAAGAACACACACACAGTTGAAGAACACACATGAAGAACAAACACACATTTGAAGAATACACATGAAGAACACACATGAAGAACACACACACAGTTGAAGAACACACATGAAGAACACACACACAGTTGAAGAACACACACACAGTTGAAGAACACACACGAAGAACACACACACAGTTGAAGAACACACACACAGTTGAAGAACACACACACAGTTGAAGAACACACACGAAGAACACACACACAGTTGAAGAACACACACACAGTTGAAGAACACACATGAAGAACACACACGAAGAACACACACACAGTTGAAGAACACACACACAGTTGAAGAACACACACGAAGAACACACACACAGTTGAAGAACACACACACAGTTGAAGAACACACATGAAGAACAAACACACATTTGAAGAACACACACACAGTTGAAGAACACACATGAAGAACACACACACAGTTGAAGAACACACATGAAGAACACACACACAGTTGAAGAACACACACAGAGTTGAAGAACACACATGAAGAACACACACACAGTTGAAGAACACACACACAGTTGAAGAACACACATGAAGAACACACACACAGTTGAAGAACACACACACATTTGAAGAATACACATGAAGAACACACATGAAGAACACACACACAGTTGAAGAACACACACACAGTTGAAGAACACACATGAAGAACAAACACACATTTGAAGAACACACACACAGTTGAAGAACACACATGAAGAACACACACACAGTTGAAGAACACACACACAGTTGAAGAACACACATGAAGAACAAACACACATTTGAAGAACACACACACAGTTGAAGAACACACATGAAGAACACACACACAGTTGAAGAACACACACACAGTTGAAGAACACACACACAGTTGAAGAACACACATGAAGAACAAACACACATTTGAAGAATACACATGAAGAACACACATGAAGAACACACACACAGTTGAAGAACACACATGAAGAACACACACACAGTTGAAGAACACACACACAGTTGAAGAACACACACGAAGAACACACACACAGTTGAAGAACACACACACAGTTGAAGAACACACATGAAGAACAAACACACATTTGAAGAACACACACACAGTTGAAGAACACACATGAAGAACACACACACAGTTGAAGAACACACACACAGTTGAAGAACACACATGAAGAACACACACACAGTTGAAGAACACACACAGAGTTGAAGAACACACATGAAGAACACACACACAGTTGAAGAACACACATGAAGAACACACATGAAGAACACACACACAGTTGAAGAACACACATGAAGAACACACACACAGTTGAAGAACACACACACAGTTGAAGAACACACACGAAGAACACACACACAGTTGAAGAACACACACACAGTTGAAGAACACACATGAAGAACACACACACAGTTGAAGAACACACACACAGTTGAAGAACACACACACAGTTGAAGAACACACATGAAGAACACACACACAGTTGAAGAACACTCACACAGTTGAAGAACACACATGAAGAACACACACACAGTTGAAGAACACACATGAAGAACACACACACAGTTGAAGAACACACATGAAGAACACACACACAGTTGAAGAACACACATGAAGAACACACACACAGTTGAAGAACACACACACAGTTGAAGAACACACATGAAGAACACACACACAGTTGAAGAACACACACACAGTTGAAGAACACACACACAGTTGAAGAACACACATGAAGAACACACACACAGTTGAAGAACACACACACACAGTTGAAGAACACACACGAAGAACACACACACAGTTGAAGAACACACACACAGTTGAAGAACACACATGAAGAACACACACACAGTTGAAGAACACACACACAGTTGAAGAACACACATGAAGAACACACACACAGTTGAAGAACACACATGAAGAACACAAACACAGTTGAAGAACACACATGAAGAACAAACACACATTTGAAGAACACACATGAAGAACACACACACAGTTGAAGAACACACACACAGTTGAAGAACACACATGAAGAACACACACACAGTTGAAGAACACACATGAAGAACACACACACAGTTGAAGAACACACATGAAGAACACAAACACAGTTGAAGAACACACATGAAGAACAAACACACATTTGAAGAACACACATGAAGAACACACACACAGTTGAAGAACACACACACAGTTGAAGAACACACATGAAGAACACACACACAGTTGAAGAACACACACACAGTTGAAGAACACACACACAGTTGAAGAACACACATGAAGAACACAAACACAGTTGAAGAACACACATGAAGAACAAACACACATTTGAAGAATACACATGAAGAACACACACACAGTTGAAGAACACACACACAGTTGAAGAACACACACGAAGAACACACACACAGTTGAAGAACACACACACAGTTGAAGAACACACATGAAGAACACACACACAGTTGAAGAACACACATGAAGAACACACACACAGTTGAAGAACACACACACAGTTGAAGAACACACACACAGTTGAAGAACACACATGAAGAACACACACACAGTTGAAGAACACACACACAGTTGAAGAACACACATGAAGAACACACACACAGTTGAAGAACATTTACATTTACATTTAGTCATTTAGCAGACGCTTTTATCCAAAGCGACTTACAAGTGGGGTAGGTAATGGAAGCAATTAGGACATCATAAGTACAACAAAAGCATAAGTGCAATCAAAAATAAGGTTCATATAGTCCAACACAGTATACAGAATCATTCATACATTTTTTTTTTTTTTTTTTTTTTAAAGAAGAGAAGAAAAGAGTAGAGAAGAGAGTTGAGTCAGAACAGATCAGTCAGATGTCAGATGTTGGCGGAAGAGATGTGTTTTCAGGCGTTTCTTAAAGATGGCTACAGAGTCTGCAGATCTTGTAGCAGCAGGTAGATCATTCCACATAGGTGGAACAGATCCGGGGAAGGTGCGCGAGAGAGATTTTTTACCTTTATGGGATGGCACCACAAGACGCCGTTCGTTTGCAGATCGTAGGGATCTGGCGGGTACATATGTCTGCATTAGTGAGTGAAGATAAGGTGGTGCCAAACCAGTCGTGGTCTTGTAAGCCAGGAGCAGAGTCTTGAATTTAATGCGAGCGGCTATAGGGAGCCAATGTAGCTTAATGAGTAGAGGAGTGACGTGTGCCCTCTTCGGTTCATTAAAGATAACTCTTGCCGCAGCATTCTGGATCATCTGTAGAGGTTTGGTTGTGCAAGCTGGAAGTCCTCCCAGTAGCGCATTGCAGTAGTCCAGTCTGGACAGGACTAGAGCCTGTACTAGGACTTGCGTAGCATGCTCCGATAGGAAGGGTCTAATTTTCCTGATATTGTAGAGGATGAATCTACAGGACCGGGCGGTGCTGGCAACTTGATCTGTGAAGTTGAGCTGATCATCGATCACCACTCCCAGGTTTCAGAACACACATGAAGAACACAAACACAGTTGAAGAACACACATGAAGAACAAACACACATTTGAAGAATACACATGAAGAACACACACACAGTTGAAGAACACACACACAGTTGAAGAACACACACGAAGAACACACACAGTTGAAGAACACACACACAGTTGAAGAACACACATGAAGAACACACACACAGTTGAAGAACACACACACAGTTGAAGAACACACATGAAGAACACAAACACAGTTGAAGAACACACACACAGTTGAAGAACACACATGAAGAACAAACACACATTTGAAGAATACACATGAAGAACACACATGAAGAACACACACACAGTTGAAGAACACACATGAAGAACACACACACAGTTGAAGAACACACACACAGTTGAAGAACACACACGAAGAACACACACACAGTTGAAGAACACACACACAGTTGAAGAACACACATGAAGAACAAACACACATTTGAAGAACACACACACAGTTGAAGAACACACATGAAGAACACACACACAGTTGAAGAACACACACACAGTTGAAGAACACACATGAAGAACACACACACAGTTGAAGAACACACACAGAGTTGAAGAACACACATGAAGAACACACACACAGTTGAAGAACACACACACAGTTGAAGAACACACATGAAGAACAAACACACATTTGAAGAATACACATGAAGAACACACATGAAGAACACACACACAGTTGAAGAACACACACACAGTTGAAGAACACACATGAAGAACACACACACAGTTGAAGAACACACACACAGTTGAAGAACACACATGAAGAACACACACACAGTTGAAGAACACACACACAGTTGAAGAACACACACACAGTTGAAGAACACACATGAAGAACACACACACAGTTGAAGAACACACATGAAGAACACACACACAGTTGAAGAACACACACACAGTTGAAGAACACACATGAAGAACACACACACAGTTGAAGAACACACACACGGTTGAAGAACACACATGAAGAACACACACACAGTTGAAGAACACACACACAGTTGAAGAACACACATGAAGAACAAACACACATTTGAAGAATACACATGAAGAACACACATGAAGAACACACACACAGTTGAAGAACACACATGAAGAACACACACACAGTTGAAGAACACACACACAGTTGAAGAACACACACGAAGAACACACACACAGTTGAAGAACACACACACAGTTGAAGAACACACATGAAGAACACACACACAGTTGAAGAACACACACACAGTTGAAGAACACACATGAAGAACACACACACAGTTGAAGAACACACACACAGTTGAAGAACACACATGAAGAACACAAACACAGTTGAAGAACACACACACAGTTGAAGAACACACATGAAGAACAAACACACATTTGAAGAACACACACACAGTTGAAGAACACACATGAAGAACACACATGAAGAACACACACACAGTTGAAGAACACACATGAAGAACAAACACACATTTGAAGAATACACATGAAGAACACACATGAAGAACACACACACAGTTGAAGAACACACACACAGTTGAAGAACACACATGAAGAACACACACACAGTTGAAGAACACACACACAGTTGAAGAACACACATGAAGAACACACACACAGTTGAAGAACACACATGAAGAACACACACACAGTTGAAGAACACACACACAGTTGAAGAACACACATGAAGAACACACACACAGTTGAAGAACACACACACAGTTGAAGAACACACATGAAGAACACACACACAGTTGAAGAACACACATGAAGAACAAACACACATTTGAAGAATACACATGAAGAACACACATGAAGAACAAACACACATTTGAAGAACACACACACAGTTGAAGAACACACATGAAGAACACACACACAGTTGAAGAACACACACACAGTTGAAGAACACACATGAAGAACACACACACAGTTGAAGAACACACACAGAGTTGAAGAACACACATGAAGAACACACACACAGTTGAAGAACACACACACAGTTGAAGAACACACATGAAGAACAAACACACATTTGAAGAATACACATGAAGAACACACATGAAGAACACACACACAGTTGAAGAACACACATGAAGAACACACACACAGTTGAAGAACACACACACAGTTGAAGAACACACACGAAGAACACACACACAGTTGAAGAACACACACACAGTTGAAGAACACACATGAAGAACAAACACACATTTGAAGAACACACACACAGTTGAAGAACACACATGAAGAACACACACACAGTTGAAGAACACACACACAGTTGAAGAACACACATGAAGAACACACACACAGTTGAAGAACACACACAGAGTTGAAGAACACACATGAAGAACACACACACAGTTGAAGAACACACATGAAGAACACACATGAAGAACACACACACAGTTGAAGAACACACATGAAGAACACACACACAGTTGAAGAACACACACACAGTTGAAGAACACACACGAAGAACACACACACAGTTGAAGAACACACACACACAGTTGAAGAACACACATGAAGAACACACACACAGTTGAAGAACACACACACAGTTGAAGAACACACATGAAGAACACACACACAGTTGAAGAACACACACACAGTTGAAGAACACACACACAGTTGAAGAACACACATGAAGAACACACACACAGTTGAAGAACACACATGAAGAACACACACACAGTTGAAGAACACACACACAGTTGAAGAACACACATGAAGAACACACACACAGTTGAAGAACACACACACGGTTGAAGAACACACATGAAGAACACACACACAGTTGAAGAACACACACACAGTTGAAGAACACACACGAAGAACACACACACAGTTGAAGAACACACACACAGTTGAAGAACACACATGAAGAACACACACACAGTTGAAGAACACACACAGAGTTGAAGAACACACATGAAGAACAAACACACATTTGAAGAATACACATGAAGAACACACACACAGTTGAAGAACACACACACAGTTGAAGAACACACACGAAGAACACACACACAGTTGAAGAACACACACACAGTTGAAGAACACACATGAAGAACACACACACAGTTGAAGAACACACACACATGAAGAACACACACACAGTTGAAGAACACACACACAGTTGAAGAACACACACGAAGAACACACACACAGTTGAAGAACACACATGAAGAACACACACACAGTTGAAGAACACACACACAGTTGAAGAATACACATGAAGAACACACACACAGTTGAAGAACACACACACAGTTGAAGAACACACATGAAGAACACACACACAGTTGAAGAACACACACACAGTTGAAGAACACACACACAGTTGAAGAACACACACGAAGAACACACACACAGTTGAAGAACACACACACAGTTGAAGAACACACATGAAGAACACACACACAGTTGAAGAACACACACAGAGTTGAAGAACACACATGAAGAACACACACACAGTTGAAGAACACACATGAAGAACACACACACAGTTGAAGAACACACACACAGTTGAAGAACACACATGAAGAACACACACACAGTTGAAGAACACACACAGAGTTGAAGAACACACATGATGAACACACACACAGTTGAAGAACACACATGAAGAACACACACACAGTTGAAGAACACACACATGAATTACACGAACACACACCCACACACACTTGAAGAACACATATGAAGAACACACACTCACACTCGAAGAACATATATACACACACAAACTCAAAGAACACACACACACACACACACTCGAAAGAACACAAACTCCAAGAACACACACATACAGTAAAAGAACACATTTATGCACACAGTCAAACACACACACACTCTCAGAACACACAGTCAAACACACACACACTCTCAGAACACACAGTCAAACACACACACACTCTCAGAACACACAGTCAAACACACACAGAGACTCATGCAGAACAAACAGTCAAACACACACACACTCTCAGAACACACAGTCAAACACACACAGAGAGACTCATGCAGAACACACAGCGTGTCTGATGTCCTCGAGGCTTTGACATCACACATCAGGAGCTCAACACACACCTTAGTGAAGTGAAACTGCAGCGGGTCGTCAGTGGACAGAGACACCATGAGCCCGCGGGACAGATACTCGGGCAGAGGGTTGCGGTGATAACTCAAAAACAAACTGTTGTTACTCAGAGGAGACATGGCGATGCCCACCTGAGCCAGATAATACAGATACTGCAGCACTGGAGCCTACAGACACAGAACCTTCAGTGGGTTAGGCTGTGTTCACATTTCATGTGATGTTTTTGAAGCTGCTAGCGTCTGATTAACATTATAATCTTATGAAGTCCTGAGCGCTTTTTTAAACACCGGCGTCTTTTTCTGCGGCTCAGAGTGTCTTTTGAGGATGTAAAAACTTGAACTTTTCTGGAAAATAACACCCTACGTCAAGCGCCTTTAACAGCTAATGACAGAGATGAGAGGAAGGTGATTGGTCAGGATCAAGCTCCAAAAATAGAAATGGCGGCTGAAACGCTGGTTGGAACAAGTTTTTTAGTAAAAATAGGAGTCAAATGTGAAGCCTGAGTGTGTATTTGTGTGTGTGTGTGTGTGTGTGTGTGTGTGTACCTTTCTGAGCAGCAGTCCATGCGAGATGTTTTCTGACAGCATGAATCCAGACACCAGGTGATGAATAGGCCCCGCCTCCCCACAGTGAGGTCGCAGCACGAAGGTGTGGAAGCCCCGCCTCCTGCACTCAAGGGGTCGAGGGTCAGGTGAACACAACGTGGTTTAAGTGGACTCATATTAAAACATTTCTGTTCATTAAAATGATTGGAAATACTTTACATGTTGCCTCAAAAAAAAAAAAAAAAAGTTTAAGCGTTAGAATTACAATAATGTAATAAAAAAGTCAATTATTCATATTTTTAGCATATAACAAAATTGCTAAAAAAGTCTAATAATGAAAGCTAATTTAAAATATGAATAAAGGTGTAATTTTCTGGGTGATGTGTGTGTGTTGTGTGTTGTGTACCTGCGCAGGTGGTTGAGGACGGTGATGTTAGCGTACATGTAGTACAGATAATATGAATAAGGTGGATTATCAACTTCACACCAGCGAGCAGGAGACGGACTGTCCAGATTAAAGATGTGATGCTCCGGTTTAGACTCGTCATCCACACTGTCAAAACCCACAACCTGAACACACACACACACACAGACACACACATGCACACACACAGTTTGACTCAACAAATCAGTTTGACTTAATCATAGATTTATAGTAATATGTGTAAGAGACTCACATGAGCTTACATCTGTGCAGTGTGTGTGTGTTGTTCGTGTGTGTATGAGAGTATGTGTGTGAAGTGTAGTTGTGGGTGGCTGAGTATGTGTTTGTGTGTATATGAGTGTATGTGTTTGTGAGTGTGTGTGTGTGTGCGTGTGTGTGTGTGTTACTCACGTGTTGTAAGAACAGGTGTAGTTGTGTGTGTGTGTGTGTTACTCACGTGTTGTAAGAACAGGTGTAGTTGTGTGTGTGTGTGTGTTACTCACGTGTTGTAAGAACAGGTGTAGTTGTGGGTGTGTGTGTGTGTTACTCACGTGTTGTAAGAACAGGTGTAGTTGTGGGTGTGTGTGTGTGTTACTCACGTGTTGTAAGAACAGGTGTAGTTGTGGGTGTGTGTGTGTGTGTGTGTTACTCACGTGTTGTAAGAACAGGTGTAGTTGTGTGTGTGTGTGTGTGTGTTACTCACGTGTTGTAAGAACAGGTGTAGTTGTGGGTGTGTGTGTGTGTGTGTGTTACTCACGTGTTGTAAGAACAGGTGTAGTTGTGGTTGTGTGTGTGTGTGTTACTCACGTGTTGTAAGAACAGGTGTAGTTGTGTGTGTGTGTGTGTGTGTGTGTTACTCACGTGTTGTAAGAACAGGTGTAGTTGTGTGTGTGTGTGTGTGTGTGTGTGTGTTACTCACGTGTTGTAAGAACAGGTGTAGTTGTGTGTGTGTGTGTGTGTGTGTGTGTGTTACTCACGTGTTGTAAGAACAGGTGTAGTTGTGGGTGTGTGTATGTGTGTGTGTTACTCACGTGTTGTAAGAACAGGTGTAGTTGTGTGTGTGTGTGTGTGTGTGTTACTCACGTGTTGTAAGAACAGGTGTAGTTGTGTGTGTGTGTGTGTGTTACTCACGTGTTGTAAGAACAGGTGTAGTTGTGTGTGTGTGTTACTCACGTGTTGTAAGAACAGGTGTAGTTGTGTGTGTGTGTGTGTTACTCACGTGTTGTAAGAACAGGTGTAGTTGTGGGTGTGTGTGTGTGTGTGTGTTACTCACGTGTTGTAAGAACAGGTGTAGTTGTGTGTGTGTGTGTGTGTGTGTGTTACTCACGTGTTGTAAGAACAGGTGTAGTTGTATGTGTGTGTGTGTGTGTGTGTGTGTGTGTGTGTGTTACTCACGTGTTGTAAGAACAGGTGTAGTTGTGGGTGTGTGTGTGTGTTACTCACGTGTTGTAAGAACAAGTGTAGTTGTGGGTGTGTGTGTGTGTGTGTGTGTGTGTGTTACTCACGTGTTGTAAGAACAGGTGTAGTTGTGGGTGTGTGTGTGTGTGTGTGTGTGTTACTCACGTGTTGTAAGAACAGGTGTAGTTGTATGTGTGTGTGTGTGTGTGTGTGTGTTACTCACGTGTTGTAAGAACAGGTGTAGTTGTGGGTGTGTGTGTGTGTGTGTGTGTGTGTGTGTGTGTGTTACTCACGTGTTGTAAGAACAGGTGTAGTTCTATGTGTGTGTGTGTGTGTGTGTGTTACTCACGTGTTGTAAGAACAGGTGTAGTTGTGGGTGTGTGTGTGTGTTACTCACGTGTTGTAAGAACAAGTGTAGTTGTGGGTGTGTGTGTGTGTGTGTGTGTGTGTGTGTTACTCACGTGTTGTAAGAACAGGTGTAGTTGTGGGTGTGTGTGTGTGTGTGTGTGTGTGTGTGTTACTCACGTGTTGTAAGAACAGGTGTAGTTGTGGGTGTGTGTGTGTGTTACTCACGTGTTGTAAGAACAGGTGTAGTTGTGGGTGTGTGTGTGTGTGTGTGTGTGTGTGTGTGTTACTCACGTGTTGTAAGAACAGGTGTAGTTGTGGGTGGCTGTTGGGGTTGATGGTCACCTCAAACAGAGGCATGAAGATGTTCTCCAACATCTGCTGGAAGTTTTCCAGTTGCTTCTTTGTGCGATAAACATCACTACACACACACACACACACACACACATCAGTGATGATCTCACCACTATCACATGCAGTGACACGCACACACATAGGTGATGTCATTTCCTGCTCACAAGAGTCGTGGTATCTGGACGAGCCAGCGGACGTTGTGTGAGTACACAGAGTGTGAGACGGCCCACTGAGCCAGTTTGTCCCACTCGTCTCTGGACCGGCCGTACACAGACAGACGCAGCTCAGCGTTCTGATACTTGCTCTCCTCCAGGTCTGACATCACTTCCTGTAAACACACATATCGCACACACACATCACGTTCACATTGGATCCATAACTCACACATATTGCGCGTGTGCTTACCCTGACGATATGAGCGAAGTATTTCCCGTGGATGTGATTGTCAGTTTTGATGAAGATCTCGCGCAGGATGGATTCTCCGATGGGGTTGTACTTGGAGTTGAATTTGTCGAAGCGATGGAAAGTGTTTCTGTCCTGAGGAGGAAGCGTCAGACGTCACACACACACGGCGGGGCGATGTGAACGTGAGTGTGTGTGGTGTGCGTCTCACCGCGTGCATGTCTAGCGTGTCCACGCTGAGGTCATAGGCCGTCAGGTTCATGTTCTGGAACACCTCCATGAGCGTCTGACCTCCGCCGGCCTCCATGTGCACGATCTCATCAGGATATTTCTTCATCGCTCGCTTGATGAACCTCAACAGATGCTTCTGATTCATGCAGGACGAGGCGTGGATGTGAGTGTCCACCTGACAAACACAAACACACACAGACGGTGTGAATGCAGATGTTGTGTGCGGTACTTTAACAGTTGTGCGTGTGTGTATTGTTACTTTGCGCATGTTGTAGAAATCTCGGTGTGGGACTTTCTTCTGCGCCGCCAGTTCCTTCATCTCATTCAGAAGAACGTGCATCTGAAACTTGGAGCTCAAATACTGCAGCCGACGGTAACAGAACGACTTCCTGCGCACACACACAAGTGTTACACACTCGCACACACGATCTGAGAGCAATGCATGCTGGGTAATGACTTACACGGGGCCGTTGATGATCAGAGCCATCATGACGTTCATATCAGCGATGTATTCATTCAGATCAGGATACAGAAGATCTAACTCTGTGCTCCTGTAAACAACAACAACACTTCAAACAATGATCACGACTACACAAAACAACAACACACAGCTTATGACATTCACATTGTGTAGTCTTTGTAAGGTAATGTTCCAGGAATGAAGACCTGTATAGTAGTGAAGAACAGATAACAAGATGGTGACTCGAATGTGACCTCAGAAGGAACAACACTATCTACACAACACATCAGCACAATAACACTTGGAATGTGGTCTAATGTTCCTTATAAGGTCATTTAAAAATAAGGATTTGCTGAATAAAGCGCAACGCACACACACACATAGCACACATATCGTGCACACACATCACACTCACACGCACGCACACACGCACGCGTACACACATATCTCACACACCAATATCATGCACAAACATCCCTCACACACACATAAACATAACATGCACACACATATCGTGCACAGACATCGCACACACACACACACATATCACACACACACACACATATATTGGGCACTCACATGGCACACACACATATCCCGTGCGCACACTTACAAAAACACAAAATTATATTACACACACATATCGTGAGCGCACAAACACACATCTCGCCCATACACACACACATGGCACACACACACATATTGCACGCGCACAAACATATCGCTCACAAACATATATACCGTGCACACACACTTCGCGCACACACATACATATATTGAGCGCACACAATTATACATCACGCACACACATATATCACACACATACATCGCACACAGACACACGCACATAAACACATCGCGGACAAACAAATACACATCGAGTACACACACACACACAAAAA
>CM056472.1:15841852-15866852 GCA_029783895.1 Triplophysa bombifrons
ATTAAGAAGACTTGTTCCGGCCCGTTACTATGACTACAATCTACATTGAGCTTTGTAACTCGAAACAGGTCATGATAACCTTGTGCTGAGTGAGGATTTATATAAAAATTCACGAAGATTTCTTTCTATTCATTCATTCATACCTCCATCCATCCATCCATCTATCCATCTATCTATCTTTCCCTGTCAGTCTGTCTGTCTATTATTGCGTTTATTCTCACACTTGTGTTAAGAAAGTGTTGTACTTTTAGGATATTACGGATTTATTATAACTAAAGGTATTGAAATCAGTATATCTAACAAATGATTACTTGCACAAATGCGCTTTATATGTTTTTTGAGCACCTTAAACAACCAGTAATGTCTGCTGTGAACCAACCTATGTTCAGGAGCTTGCATGAATTCTGGGGACTTTCCAATGTTTCAGATTACACGTAGTAATGGTCGTGGT
Source organism: Triplophysa bombifrons (assembly GCA_029783895.1). Lineage (NCBI taxonomy): Eukaryota > Metazoa > Chordata > Actinopteri > Cypriniformes > Nemacheilidae > Triplophysa > Triplophysa bombifrons. Next base: position 15,842,304 of record CM056472.1, read on the forward strand.
CCAGCAATTTTGCTAAAAACATGTTTTTCTGTAAAAATTGGAGACATACCTCGTTGCCTGTCAGACGAAAAGGGATTGGCTTAAGAAAATAAGAGATAACGGGACCTTACCTGATTGGCAGAGGTTTAATGACGTGTTCTTGTCTCGTCCCACTACAGTGCACGTGCCGTAAGGACATGGTCAAGATCTCCATGGATGTGTTCGTGCGCGTCCTCCAGCCCGATCGCTACGATCAGTGGAAACAAGGGAAGGACACCACGGTCCTGGACCACCTTAAACCGACAACCCTCACCAGCTCGGAGCTGGAGCACTGGAGGAAAACCAGAGTCACGTTCAAAGAGAAACTGCTGCGAAGGTCCGACATGGATCTGGTTGATGATGGAGATGTTGTAATGTGGCAGAATGTAACGTCTACTTTTCTTCCAGGACGCAAGCGAAGGTGAAACAGTTCCGCCGTCTGAAGCTGGAGGAGGTGAAGATCCTGGCCGAGGAGGGCATTGAACTAGACATGAGCGAGTATATGAGGAAGGTGGAGGAGAGGGAGGAAGAGAGACGGAAACAGAAGGACGAGCGGATGGCCCGCGAGGCGCTCCTGACGCTGGAGGCGCTGGAAAGAGAGGAGCAGGAACAGGCCGAGGCGGCGCTCCGGGGAGCAGGTGAGGAGAACCGTCCTACTTGGATCCCAGATATTTAATTGGCTAGACTAAGCTTTGTCAAAAGTACTGCTTATGGATTTTATACTAGACATCATACACTTGCAGACTTTTTTGCAAGTTTCATATAGAAACACATTAGCAGTACAAATCTGCAGACTGGTACAGACTGAAAATCCGAGCAAACATCTTGTAGTGTTTTTTAGCCTTTACATATAAAGTTCCGAGGAATATATCTTTTTTTTTTATTAACTAATATTTTGAATGTATTGCACCAGGTGAAGATGGCAAAACAGATTCCCAGGATGCTCCGGTGGAAAACGGCCATCAGAAAAAGAGGAAGAAGAAGCAACCAAAGATTCCAGACGAAATCAGCTTCCAGGATGCGTTTGAACAGTTTGCTTCGACTGAACAGGTATAACTACCTACTGGATTAAACTCAGTGTATTTTTTTGCAAAGAATCAACATTTTGTTGGAGTTACAGGCAAACAGTTTTGCTTACTTGTAAATTGTCGTTCGCCCTCAGCTGAGTCCCTTCACAAAGCTGAAGAAGAAGGTGGAAGTGAAGAAGAGCCGACGACATCCGTTCAGCAAGCCGCCCATGAGGTCGCCACACTCCATAGTTAAACAGGAGGCGTCCAGCGATGAGGGTAAGGGAGCATTGATGATGTCATTAGCATGAGACGCTGTCAAACACAATCACTGCGTTTTAAGTTTGTTGGCATAAATCTGAATAAGTGTGTCCGAAATTCAGATCCACAAACGGGTGACATTACCCACAATTCATTGTGAGAGGGAGTAAAATGACACAAGGAAAAACAAATGAAGGAAAGCCAAAATGCAAGAGGATCTGTTATTCTGATAAATGTGATTGTCAATGATCACTATGCGATCCACATACAACTTCCTGCATTTCGGAGTTTTCTGGTTTGTTGGAGAAATGTTGATTGTGTGTGTGTGCACAAAAAGCAGAAGTAGTAAAGTTTGAAGAAAAGCGGTCACAAACAATCCAAGTTTATAAAACCGAAAGGCAGGAATACAGTTATTGATTTGTCTATGCCGTGTGTTATGAAGAGACGCACAGCTGTAAAGCTTTACCGCCGTACCACAGAGAGACTGTCACTGCGGGTGGCCAAAAAAAGACAGGATAGAGGACATCAAAACAGAGACAAAACATCCGTACCGTCATCTTTACCTGCTGTCTGTGTAGAGCAAAACAAAACGACATCTAAAATATAAAAAATAACACAATCCCGTATAATCGTATATGCTTAAATAAAAAAAAAATTAATCATTCTTTAATTTGCAACTAATGATGATGTCGTTAATGTATACTGAATTGTGATTGGTTGTGATTGGTTAAGTTTTTTTTTATGTTTTTTCATCTTTGTTTGTGTAGAGCTGTACTCTGGGCTGCCTGTAGATGGCGGTGTGGAGCCGGTTGTCAAGAAGACGGAAGACAGCGATCTGTGGCAAAATCGCTCACCGAACCTCCTCTCCGAGAAACAGTTTAACGCTGCCATGGCAACCATCGAGCCGTACTGTGCCGTGTGCACGCTCTTCTGTCCGTACACGCAGGTGCTGAGACGACCCCATTATATATATAACACTATTCAAGCTTTTTACTGTATAACCAAGTACTTTTCGTGATTTGTTAAATTTTGTCAGATAACAGTTTAATAATGGGTGTTGCTTATAATGTTTTAGGAACATCAAAGTATACTTATTTTATCTTATGTGTGTTTTAGCAAAACAATTTGCAGTTGGTCCTGGACCCCGGGCTCTTTAATGAAAGACTTTATAAGTACACTTTGTTTCCAAATTGTCTGCAATTTAACACAACTCTTACAACTGTCTGTTTGTGAATAGCCTCTGAAGTATCCCTCCCTCCTCTTGGACACGGCCGGGGCGGCCACCAGATTGGGCTCTCGAACCCGTCCTCTGGTCCCGGAAATGTGTTTCAGCGCTGGTGCAGAAAACCCAGAACCCCTCCCGTCTAATTCCCACATCGGTGATGACGGTACCAGCGTCCTGATGTCCTGTGGAAGCTGCAATCTGCAAGTTCATGCCAGTGAGCTCAAACCCTTAATATCTTCTCTCCTGTTTCTGGAGTTCTTTTAGTTTGTCAAACAATAATGACAGTATGCATAGGCGTTGGTTTGATGAAATCGATAGTTTCTGTGCCCGCATGCTGATAAACGTTCAGGAAAGTGTCTTTATCTCCTGACTGGACCCCTCAGGAGTCGCCGTTTGTAACTGCAGCCAATTTACCGTCGGCGAACTCCAGCGTTGCTATTTATTTAGAGAGGGACAAAAATCTCTGAAGCGAACGAGAGAAAACGGACGGAAATGCTGTTTGTTTAGTTGGTTTCTCTCCTCTGGTCGAGTCTAAGCCGCGTAGCCAATTAGTCCAGGAGTGTGTGTTTGTTATAAGAAAGAGAGAGAGATTGTGGAATTGGACATGCGCGAGTGTCGAGTTCACTGAGGTAACAACACTTTCTGATTGGCCCCTTATGCGCTCTGTGTCTGTTTCTTCCTGTAGACCAAAATACATGTGCAGTCAAAAGTTTGTATTCTAGAAATCCAAAACTATTCGTCAATATGTTTTCACTTTGCCAAAATCACCCAGCTGTGTTATTTAACATCAGCTGGCGACATGATTATATTTACGAAGAGGTTTTCAATCGACTCAGAGGGACGAACTTTGCAATTTACGAAAGCCAAATCTTTGTTGTTGCGTTCAGAAGAACGCAGCGTGCCTGTCAGCTCGGCCGGCTCGCGTTTGAATTTTAAGTTCATTAGAGCGATCGCTCGGCAGTCGTTCTGTTTGCTTGACTGATTTATTGAATGTGATTGCGCTCGGATGAGTCGCTCTTTATTACTCTGCTTTTAGCTTCACTAATCAGTTTAACGTCACCGTGTTTCACTTTGTCAAACTAATTCAAGTCGGCATTTCGTCATAGGAACACATGCACAGCGTTAATCTTCCTGTGCTTTCTACGATGAATAAATGGTTTTAAGAACATCGTTGTGGTTCAGCCACAACGAACGGAGCAACTTGAGATAAAACTCCACCTCCAGCTTTAGCCCACTTCTAGTTGTTTCGTTCAGGTTGTTTGCTTTCTAAAAGCTGGATGCGAGGGCCGTGAAGTGATGGACAGCTTGTTAGTCCTGCGGTTGTGCAGTTCTCCACACTGGTTTTCCGCCAACCTGGTTTCACGAGAACGTTCACGCTTGAACTCGCTAACATTCTTCCAGCGCTTATGAAAATGAGACAAACAGGCACGTTTACGTGTGCGCATTTTAAACCCGTTGCCCGGTGTGCCGTCTGTGTGCCGTTTCTTTTGCGGCGGGCTTGCTGTTAGTGTTTACCTGACTCATACGAGGTGACCACAGCAGGTGAAAGCTGGTGATTTTGATAAGACGGAGATGCGAGGCAAATGACAGTGTGTCAAAAGAGCTTTCCATTTCCTCCATCAGGAGCGTTTTTTTGAAAGGATCGTTCCAACAATATCGCAGTCCATTTCTGTGTCTCACAATGGAAGAGCGTCTCGTGTAATTACTGCGAACAGCAGGTTCTGGATTGTAGCAGAACGTTGTGTACCTGTGTACGTTGTGAACGGTCTGACCTTTGTTTGTATGGGTTTATAGTAAGAAATCATTTTATTTTTTCATTTTACTACTTTACTCAAATACCATTTTATAAATGTGTTATTAGTAACATTCTGTAACTAACATATTTAATTTTACGAATCGCTCAACATGATTAATATTAACGAAGATGTTTTTAAACCACTTTCTTTGTTGTTGCATTCAGAAGAACGTTATAAGGATTATTGAGAGTATATATTATTAGCTTAATACGTACTACTGTTTTGTTTTCACTAGACATTTTTTTAATAAATTTTTTACGTTTGCAACATTTTCTTATTTAATTGGTTAAAAACTCTCTGTTGGAACACATGTGGCTATTTCAGCGTGATTTGAGGATTTGATCGGATCATATAAATGTCCTGTTAGTAGTGTTGTCAAAAATATCGATATTTCGATAAGTATCGATACTGAAATATCTGAACGATACCAATATTTTTTTGGTATCGTTTTTCACCGTAATTCGTAAAGTCCGACTGAGGAATATTTAACTGTGAATCTTTAAATACTTTAACTGTGGTCAAATGTAAATTAACTTGTGCTTAATTAACTTAATTAAAAAAAGGATTAATTCAATTCTGTAATTTGTCTTCATGTCGATCCAGTGAGCATTGTTTTCGGGTGTGTGGATCGGTGATATGTGAATCCGGCATTAAAATATGTTCATCAAATAATGTTATGTATTAACCAGCATTTATCAACGATGAGCAATGCATTTGCTACAGTATATTTTAATCTTTGATGACAGTATGTAATAAAATACAACGGATCATGTTTGCTCTGGTCCAATGAAAAAAAATATTAACAGATAGAACTTTGGATTTTAATTAGTACATGTATTAGTAAATGTTAGTTTAAATTAACTTTTAACTAAGATTAATACATGTTTAGGAAGTATTTTTCATTGTTTATTCATGTAACAAATATCTATTACCATTAACTTAAGTTCTCAGATTAGTTACATAGTTCAGTTCATTTTAAAAGTGTGGTCAAAAAAAAAAGTTTATTAAAGTTTGGCATTCTCTTGTAGCACCAGAAATAAGATGAGACCCGACCTGCAACAGTACATAATGCGTTACAACACACATTATGAAGAATTATAATGCATTTTACCCTTTAATAACTCTTTATAATACATTATACATCTTATATTTATCTTTAAATAATAATATTTAAAAAAATTACCATCTTAATGTTGTGGCAGTTTTTTTCTCTGTGGTATCGAAAATGGTATCGAGTATCGATATTTTTCAAGGTATCGTATCGAAGTTAGAAATTCCAGTATCGTGACAACACTACCTGTTAGGTTATTGGTTTATATTGTTTTTGACCTCACCCTGAGCTTTAAAATCAGAGATTGAGAAAATGTTTTGAATGTAAAAAGACATTGAAAAACATATATAAATGTAAAGCTGATATATCACATAAAAAACATGAATTATTAAATAAGTTCAATTCAATAAGAAAAATAATTTGAATGCTAAATTTGCGCCCCTCTTTCTCACCAGGTTGTTACGGCGTCAATCCAGACACAAAGCTAGAAGACTGGACGTGTTCACGGTGTAGCGTGCAGGCGTGTGCGGCTGTAAGTATCTGATGCTTCAGGGAAAAACTGATATCTGTCATTGGGTGAGATTATTTAAAAACGAGTTCGCTTGAGATCAGACGAAAGTCTTTCTGTAGACTAGCTGTCAGTTCAGTCGTCTGTAAATCCCTACTCCGCAGGTCAACATTCATTTTGTGTTCAACAAAAAAAGGCAAAACAGAAGTGCCGTGTTTTATTACAATTTGATGATGTTTTTTTGTCATCGCTGCAGGCGTGCTGTTTGTGCAGTTTAAGAGGAGGAGCTTTGAAGAAAACCACAGATGACAGGTTCGTATCATAAACTCTCTTTCGGGTAGTGTGGAGGCATCTGTTCATGTTCATTTTGTATGAAGTTTGAAGTTGTGCCGTTCATCTGCAGGTGGGTTCACGTGATCTGTGCCATCGCCGTGGCTGAAGTTCGATTTGTCAACGCCGTGGAGCGAGAGCCGGTTGACGTCACTGCCGTCCCTGATACCAGGAAGAGTCTGGTGAGTAAAGACAGAGCTGTGATCTCCAACCTCTCGTCAGTATCCACAACCTGTACGTAAAGATGCCGAAACGCATCAGGATAAATATCTACCAATCGTTTTTCAGTCTCTCTCTCTCGGGCAAGCGAGGGAATGATGCATTATTAACGATGTGGCATGTGTGAATAATCAGGTGTCGTTTCTTACTGTGCTAAATGAGCTGCATTGATTATACAGGCAGGTTCTTTCCCCTCGTCGCACGTTTGAACGCACACAGACCGTCCCGCGACTAGACTGACACTGCCAAACGCATCATTACACAAACCGTACAGAGGCGACATGAAGATCAGATGATCGTCTCTGATGTCGTTCGAGCGATCGCTTCATAGACCCTCCTTAATGTTCATACGTCTGATTCCTGTGAGAGTTATCGCCGGTGACGGTCGCTGTGTTATCACATCATTATAATGTTTCTTCAGACGTTTGTATGAATGTTTCACATTTTTTAAGCTGTTGTCTCATCTGTGGTTTCACCAGCACAACCGAATGTCAACGTTCAAGAAACATTTATCGTACGCATTACGCTAGAAGTTCAGAGCAGGAAGGTTAGAAATCATCTCATTATAGGAGATGTTTAGACAAATAGCACAAGCTAAACCGCTCAGAAACGTCTGATGTTTGTTGTGCAGCTCATCCGTTACAATAAAGGGGATTCTCTGTTATATCAGTTCTTCTCAAATTGAAGCCCAGGTCTAGATATAGCAATAAATAACCATGAGGTTGACGTTCGTAAATCACCCTTTCTCTCCTCTGTGTCGGCCCGTCTTGTGATCAATCCGTGTGGAATGATAAATCAAAACCTCTGGCAAGCCGGTGAAATATTTCCGAGCTGGCGCCGCATCGTACATTACTGACGCCCGTACACAGGGGGCTGAAATGAAATATTGACAATTTAATAAAGAAATTTTACTTCTGTCGATATCTCGGTGTGTGTGTGTGTGTTCTTTCCTGACCCGTACTTTTGTCTTATCGCCTTTGAGCTTATTATTTATTACACTTTCTTTACAATATAAAACGGTGTTTAAAGGTGTGGTGGTAGAAAAGAAGACGGAAAGAAAGCTGAGATTATGAACGAATGAGAGGAACCAAACAATGAAACGTGAACGCTGTTTCTCTTTACGAATTTCAGAAGTGCGTGTACTGCCACAAGATGACCAAACAGGTCTTCGGTGCGTGCATCCAGTGCTCATTCGACGACTGCTCAACCTCCTTCCACGTCACCTGCGCCCTCCTCGCCGGGGTGACGATGAAACCTGCTGATTTGCCGTACGTTGTGTCCGTCACCTGCCACAAACACAAACAGACCAATCAGAAGGTATGTAAAAATGAAAAATGTACGATAAAAACAGATCGGTTTGTTCAATATGTCCGGAGACTGACGGCTTTCCTGATGCAGGTCAAAGGTGGCTCTCGGGATCTGTCTCTGGGTCAGGAGGTTATAGGCAAGCACAGCAACGGCTGGTTCTATCGCTGCACCATCACTGGGATCGGATGCCAGAGCTTCTACGAAGTCAATTTCGACGACGGCTCATACTGTGATAACGTCTTCCCGGAGAATTTACTGGTGAGCAAGTAAAATGTTGTGGTTGCGCTCATTTTGTATCAGAATGTGGCTCAACCAATCAGAATTCAGAGCTACGGCCGTTGGTTTTATATGTTACGTTATTTTCTTTTAGAGTCACGATTGCTTGCGGAACGGCCCTCCAGAACTTGGAGAACTTGTAGTCGTCAAGTCGTTAGACGGCAAGGTCCTCAACGCATCTTTTGTTAAAGAACACATTCATGGAAAGTACCAGGTAACTTCATTTCGATGCTACTAGAAGCTAACATTATGGTCACATTCCCATTATGTAATGAAAACTTTATTGATCTGAGTGTTTAACAACGAATTTTAGCATGACATATAATGCAGGTAAAACGCTCTTTTATTGTTTTTATTTTTCATTTTTTGATAACTTTGGGGAACACTTAAGCGTAGGCAGTTTTGATGATTATGATGGATGTGATGTAGTATTTTTGGATAGCGACACCCGACTGCAGACTGGATTGGCCTTCTTGACTTTGTTTTCGTTGTCGTCAACCAAACTTTCTCATTAACACCTCACAACACACGAGAGACGGTCTTTGGGGGCAGAGGTCTCTAAACAAGCTCTCACAAGCATTAACAAGCCACCACATTCCGTTATATATCAGATCCGAGTAAGCGACAGCTCTTGGAATCTTACCTAGGTCAGAGTCAGCCTCGCCAGACGCCTCCAGTGAATTTTCTTTTTTCCCACCTAGTATGTGCAGAAAACCAGAGACAAATGATGAGCGAGCGGATGTGTTGATTGCAAACTCTTTTCAACTTTGGGGGTCGTAACGTCTGTGTTGCTTTCATCTTATAATAGTGTGTCGGAGAATTCTGATAAGTTTCAAAGAGTAAAACTAAAGTTGAAATAACATGACCTTTTTCTTTCCCTCTCTCTCTCTGTACAGGTGGAGTTTCAGGATGATACTCAGCTCATGCTGAAGCGAAGTGAGATTCACTCTCTGGACCAGGACCTGTCCAAGAGGGTTTTGTCTCGTCTGGTGAGCAATTTTTTTTATCCAGCGAATTGAATTATTCTGTGTACAAATATGAAGTGTTAAGGGTTCTGTGTCGTTCTGAATAACAAAGAAGCACATTTAGTTTATTTAAAAAATTTGTCTGCCTTAAATAGATCATTAAAAGGTGAAAGATTTGAAGGGCAGTTTGCAATCTATCAGTCATTGCAGCCCCGCCCTTGAGCTATTCCTCGTGACCAGAAGTGAAGAGAGGTCATTTCGAGAGGGGGGTTAATGTTTTTGATTAAAGATTACAGTGCAAATTAATTTTTCAGAAAACAATAATGAGCAATTTCAAGTTACAGTAATTGAAAATTTAATCTAGTATGCTACATTGACTTGCAAAGCCAGTTTGATTGTACTTCAAAATGTAAGGTAAATTTTCTTTTACCGTCAATAAGTGATTTTACATTTTAATTGATTTTGAATTGATTTTGTATTCACTTTTTTATCAAGCTAACCATGGAAGTGAAACTCTTTAATTTTTTTGGACAGGCAACTACAAACCAACCACAACCTCAGACCAAGCCATCCGATGAACCTCTGGCCGCAAAACGCCCGCGTTTGCCGACCCCGCCTCCTACGCTAGCTGCCGAACTACCAGCGCTACCTCCCGACTTAGTCACCTCTTACCTGCCCAGCAGTATTACCCCACACACCAGCACTCCCCCCTGCCTGCCGCCCGCCGCCCTGCACGCCCCAGACCTTCAGCCGGAACTCAGCGACACCTACACGCACAGCTCCAGCTACGTAGCCTACATGGAGTCTCTCCTCAACTCAGACTTTCCAGAAGAGGGCGATCAAGGCGGCGATCTGATGTATTAAAGGCCTGCCTCTCGCTTTCGACTCTTAAACAACTCTTCTGCATGTCTTGTGTCATTATTCTCGCTGTTGTGCTAAGTCTCGCGCCCACGAATGGATGCAGGATGCGTGATTTCTAAAATTGGCGTCAATTACGGGAGCGCAACACTCTTCCGGCCTTCGACGATCCCTCGCTCTTTCTTTTGGAAAAAGACGCCACATGGTTTTTTTTTTGGACCAAGTGATCACGCTTGTATGTGCTTTTTACTTTATACCTGATTTTCTGTACTAAATATTTTTCTATTTTCAAGCCAAACTGTCACGTTAACCGGTCATGTATCAAATAGACAGTTTATATCTGTACAGTTTAAGGTATTTTTCTCAATACTCGAGGGACAGGAAGGGTTCAGCCGGGGTTTAACAAGTATTTAAACGTCTTTTGTCAGACATAGATTTAATATTTGTACAAAGAAATCGCAAATACGACAGCATCAGAAGCTATGGCTTTCAGCTAGCGTAAACCTTTGCATTACGATAGGTCTTCATGTATTTTGTCGACTATAATCAACGATTTTCGTCAGCGAGTTGATTGGATTTGTTTTTGTAGCATACGTGGTAAACGTAGACGTTGATATTGAATACTATTCACCTGTCTGTTTTTATTCAAATTACTGTTGTTGTTGTTATTATTATTATTTCTATCGATTTTTATTTGGTGAAACTTTGCAACATAATGTTGAAATATGGGGAAAAAAGTTTATGGTTTATATTCAAGAGATTGAATTCACTTACTTTGGATTGTATAGTCACGCGAGCCGCCTTCTCAAGGTGCTATGAAGTCCTAGACTACTGAGGGGTGCTTTGGATCACACGACCCGCGACAAGGTGTACATACTAGATGTCCCATACATGATGAAATGCCATGTCACCTTCATTTTAAGGGTCCCAAACTGGTTTTGGTTTTCATAATCTGCCGATTTTCCGGTTTTGTCTTGAGCGAGTGAGAAACCTTATTTGGTCTTCCTTCTTCAAGACCTCTTCAGACTGATATGCTATGGCTGAAGAATCATCAGAGATACGAACAGACGTCTGGAAGGAGGTTCTGTAAAGCCAAACATCTTTTTAAGTTTATTGTGACAAACTCTTCATGTGTCAACATCATCTGGAGTCCCTTTGGTGGTCAATTTAATTTGAACTGGTATATTCGTGAGGTTTGCATTAACACAATAACTTCACAAAGGTGGGAAAAAAATTCAACTATATAAGTCGGGAAATGTTTATCTGTGCAGAAGTACTAGGAAAGATTCTAATAAAATGTGAAGTGAAAGTGCGCCATGTGTCAGAATAGTTTTATTTCAGGTTATCGTGTATTTGGGGAATTCTTGGCTTGGAAATCCAGATATTTTACAAAATAAAAAAAACGCACATACTGACAAAAAATGTATGGCTTAAATACACTGTATGTCACTTTTGCTAAAAGTGTCTGCCAAATGCACGAAAGTAAATCAATTAAATTAAATATGACTTTTAATCAAGACTTTCCAGTATTCAGGAAAACATCACAAAGGTCATGTTCATCCTCTACTCAGGCATTTATTATTTTCCACTTGTAAAACACACAGTTATTATCATTTCTGTCTGTGAATTGTTGTTAACTGTCCACTCCAGCAGTCAACTGTAGTTTGGAGGTCGCTAAATTGCTGTTCATTAATAGCGAATGATTACAATGTAGAAAGATTAAAAGCTTTTCTCAGACCGAGGCCATTAAATATAAACGTATGAAAAATCCTCCTGATTATGAAATGCAAAATAGTATTTTGGTTTGATTCTTGTGCAGGCAAAATTGACATTTAGCTTCTGTGAATAAGCATTCATTTGAATAAATAATAAAAAAACGCTGAAAATATTGTGCAATTATTTTGGCAATCCTTGTATTTGGGATAATCTAGGATGTCAACTATATCCCATAATGCATTTGGTACACACTGTTATCCAGAATGACAAGACGGAAACATCCAAATCAGTCAATTTAAGCTATACAATTTTTAAATGTAGTATGCAAGTTATATTTTTGTTTTATTGTAGTTCTATTACCGTTTTGAACTAGCCTTTAGTTTTAATATTTTTTGTTTTTATGTTAATTGATTATTGATATGTTTATTATTAATATTTTTTGAAATTTTGTTAAGCAGCATTACATTTATTTATTTTTACAGTTCTATTTCAGTTCAATTTATTTTGATTTTTGTTTTTTGTTATATTCAGTTAATAATTATAGTGCCTCAACTCAAACTTGTTTTAGTTTATTACTAAAAGGTGACATCTCAATGTTATTGTCTTCATTTTGAACACTATTTCTGATTTGCTTAAAATGCTTCATTGCAATGCTTCATTGCATTTAAATGTCACATGCGTGATATTGTTATAATGCAACAACATTGAAGTGTGGCTTAACTTTTGAACCGCTGTATATCCATAATGTCACGGATCATTAGACAGACTGTAGCAGATACGTGTGGAAGGTAAAGCTCCTCATTACGACTCATCGTGTGGGAGAAAACGGGAGATATTTTGAGACACAGCTGCATCTGGGGACAGAAATGGAGAAATGTGAAATGACATCTGCATTCATTAACTGCTGTGCATCTTCATTATCTCTCTCTCTCTCTCTCTCTCTCTCTCTCTCAGAAGTTTTAAACATACAATTGCAGGAAAAAAAGGCCCCATCACAGAAATAAGGAGCATCTTCTGACAGTTGTTTGCTTTGCATAAAGATGTGTTTGGAGAAATGATCTTTATGGTCTTTAATCTACTCATTCAGATCCTCAGAAAGGCAATCTTACATTATCTTTTATATTGGATTTTACTTAAACTATACGTCTATCCGATTGTCTGCCTGTCTATCATTCTGATTGTATGTCTGTCTACCTATCTATCTATCTGATGCTCTGACTGCTTGCCTGCTTGTCTGTCTATCTGCCTGCCTATCTATCTGATGGCCTGTCTATCTGTCTGCCTGTCTGTTTTTCTGTCTATCTGTCGGTCTATCTATCTGATGGTCGGTCGGTCTGTCTGTCTATCTATCTGTCTATCTGTCTGCCTGTCTGTTTTTCTGTCTATCTGTCGGTCTATCTATCTGATGGTCGGTCGGTCTGTCTGTCTATCTATCTATCTATCTGATGGCCTGTCTATCTGTCTGCCTGTCTGTTTTTCTGTCTATCTGTCGGTCTATCTATCTGATGGTCTGTCTATCTGCCTGCCTATCTATCTGATGGCCTGTCTTTCTATCAGTCTGTCTGTTTTTCTGTCTATCTGTAGGTCTATCTATCTGATGGTCGGTCAGTCTGTCTGTCTATCTATCTATCTATCTGAATGTCTATCTATCTGTCTATCTGATGGTCTGTCTATTTGTTTTTCTATCTGTCTGTCTGTCTGTCTGTCTGTTTTTCTGTCTATCTGTAGGTCTATCTATCTGATGGTCGGTCAGTCTGTCTGTCTATCTATCTATCTATCTGAATGTCTATCTATCTGTCTATATGATGGTCTGTCTATCTGTCTTTGTATCTGTCTGTCTGTCTATCTATCTGTCTATCTATCTGTCTGTCTGTTTTTTTGTCTATCTATCTGTCTATCTATCTGATTGCCTGTCTATCTATCTGATGGTTGGTCTGTCTGTTTGTTTTTCTGTCTTTCTATCTGTCTGTCTGTCTGTCTGTCTGTTTTTCTGTCTATCTATCTGTCTATCTATCTGATGGCCTGTCTATCTATCTGATGGTTGGTCTGTCTGTTTGTTTTTCTGTCTTTCTATCTGTCTGTCTGTCTGTTTTTCTGTCTGTCTATCTATCTAATGGCCTTTCTATCTGTCTGCCTGTCTGTTATTCTGTCTATCTGTCTGTCTATCTATCTGTCTGCCCGTCTGTTTTTCTGTCTATTTGATGGCCTGTCTGTCTATCTGATGGCCTGTCTATCTGTCTGCCTGTCTGTTTTTCTGTATATCTATCTGATGGTCTGTCTATCTGTCTGTCTATCTGCTGGTCTCTCTTTCTGTCTGTCTTTCTTTCTATCTGTCTGTCTGTCTGATTTTCTGTCTATCTATCTGATGGCCTGTCTATCTATCTGTCTATCTATCTCATGGTCTGTCTGTTTTTCTGTCTATCTGATGGCCTGTCTATCTGTCTGCCTGTCTGTTTTTTTGTCTATCTATCTGATGGTCTGTCTGTTTTTCTATCTATCTGATGACCTGTATATCTGTCTGATGGACTGTCTATCTGTCTGCCTGTCTGTTTTTCTGTCTATCTATCTGATGGTCTGTCTGTTTTTCTATCTATCTGATGACCTGTCTATCTGTCTGATGGCCTGTCTATCTGTCTGTCTGTCTGTCTGTTTTTCTGTCTATTTGATGGCCTGTCTGTCTATCAGATGGCCTGTCTATCTGTCTGCCTGTCTGTTTTTCTGTCTATCTGTCTGTCTATCTATCTGATGGCCTGTCTATCTGTCTGTTTTTCTGTCTATCTCTCTGTCTATCTATGTGATGGCCCGTCTATCTGTCTGCCTATCTGTTTTTCTGTCTGTCTATCTATCTGTCTTTCTATCTATCTGATGGCCTGTCTATCTATCTGATGGTCTGTCTGTCTGTCTATCTGATGACATGTCTATCTGTCTGCCTGTCTATTTTTCTTTCTATCTGTTTTGTGCCTGTCTGTCTATCTGTTTATCTTTCTTCTGGTTGGTTGGTCTGCTGCTGTTTATTTATCTGGGATTATTTCTGACTGTCTTTCTATATATCCGTTTATCTACATGTTCGCCTCTCTGTCTGTATATCCATCCATCTGTCTGATGGGCTGTCAATCTGTCCCATTTTATTTGTCTGTTTGTCAATCTGTCCAGAAAAAACAAAAATGGATTCAAGAAAATAAGACAACATGAAAATCTCTCTCTCTCTCTTCAGCATTGCTCTGATACGTGATGTGAATGTGGCTCTTCATCTTTGATGCCGGTGGAAGTTGTTTTGAAGTCAGCGGATGAAACAGGGCCGTCGTGTTGAGAGCGGGTTCTACGTGACCTCGGGTGACCCCGTCGCCGCAGCAGACCCGTTTGATGTGAGTGTGGACCCCCCTAATTACAGCCACCAGACAGGCGCCACCTTAGACAAATTCTGCCAGCCAAACGGAGAAGCATGTGACAGTATCCCTCTGACCCCTCTCTCCCTGCATCTGTCTCTCTCCATTGATATTCCAACAATGTTTCTTTACGTCTAGAAAAGGGCAGTGGGATCCTGCCAGATTTACAATTACAGATATTAAAATGCATTTAGAGGACGACAAGACGGGCTTTGATATTACATATCAGGCCAATGAAATATTAAAGCACAGTTTAGTTGGCCAAGTGACATTACTCAGCATGTCGACGTGATGGCTGTTGTTGCATTATCGTTTTATTTTGGACATGGACTCTGATCTACTCAGAAATAATATTATAGGTGTTAATGTACCGTATTTGATATGATCACTGTACCACACATATACTTTCATGTGAGTGATTTATGTCTGTTTGGCTGAAAGACATCTTGACTGCAGTTTGTGTGTGTGTGCGTGTGAGATAAGTCATCCTCTGATGTTTAATGAAAACAGTGTGCTGAGTTACTGGCATCTTAATGAAGTGCATCTTTGTCCAGTCAAAGGCGACAAACAAATCGCTTCTCTCCTCCGAAAGCTCCTAAACGCTCCATTAGTCCAGAAGTGGATGAGGGATCTTTTACTCTGAGCTTGGCTCTATTTATCAGCGTCTGCAGCCTCACCACACACACACACACGAACACACACACGGAATGGTCTTAATGGCTTTAGAGTAAATGATGTTTTAGCTAACTGCTAATTTCTTCCCTCGATCCCTCCTTCTTTCCAATCAAACCCACCTGTCTGTCCATCCACCCATGTAAAAATGTATTTGCTGTTTCAACTTAGTTGCCCAGTTACACTGCTGCCTTAAAAATATGTTAATTCAACATAAAAAAGTTATTACGTGAATTTGATGCTAAATTGTTATGTAATATGTTAATACATTGAATTAACCTAAAATGTTGAGGCAGCCGGGTAACTTCGTTTTTTTAAGTAACCAACCCATGGTTGGGTCCAAAAGGAATAAAATAACCTAAATTAACCCAAAAATATAAAAAACCCAAACAAAGCAGCATTTTAGAGGGTATTGGTGATAAAAATAATTAGCAATTTTGACAAACAAAGACTCATTTAGTTTCCCAGACAAGTTAAACTTAAATTTTAGTGGCGTCTTGATTTAAAACAATTCCTACTAACATATCTTAAAATACATCAGTTTGATAGTTTTGTCTCAAGATGCACTCCAGGTATATTGTTTTGTAAAGTATGTTTTTTAAAACAATTTAAATATCCAAATTTATGCACAATTTTTATCCTAATTATGCTAATCCCTGTCCGGAAATAATCCACTTCATTCTATAAATTTTTCAATGTGTAAAAAAAGTGCACGGTTTTATTTTTTACAGTCATTTTCAGCCCAGTGTTGGTTGAAAAGGGACAAAGGCAACCCATTGGGTTGTACATTAACTTATTCTGGGTTGTTTTAACCATTGTTGGGTCAAACATCAACATTTTCTGGATAAATTTAACCCAACAGAGTTGGGTTCGTCTCTTTTTGACCCAACGCTGGGTTGAAAATAACTGTAAAAAATAAAACGTTTTTTTACACTTTGAAATTGATCACTAGTCTTTCGATTTTATTAGGGAATATTACAAGAATATTATTCGATGTATTATACTATTAAATATTTTATAAATAATATTTACAGAATGATTAGGATTGTTTATTATATCAATATTAATATCGTTGATTATTGAATCAAACAAATGCCTAGAGGTTCTGTTTCAGGCGATGACCTCAAAATAAGAGAAAGTTGAGAAAAAGCCAAACTTTGCGACGTCAACATTGGTTTAATTGAGTTTTTTCAGTCTAATGCAGAGAAGAGATTAGCTGAAATTGTTCTTGCATACAAAGGATTAACTTTCAACTGAGACACAGAAAGCAAATGAAAGAAGAATGACCCATGATGCATCAGGACAGCTTTTAAATGACTCCATGAGTCAGTGAATACGGACCTTAACCATAACAAATGAATGGACAGACAGGTCGATACACTTTTTTTTTTTTTTTAGATCTTTTCATAATTCATAACTATTTTATGAGATAAGTGAGATCGTACACATATATATGAAGAGCTCTTTTCCAAAACGCATTAAACGCCAAATAAAAAAAAATGAGTTTGTCATGCCATTTTGCTGTGTACTAAACCTATTCACTGCTCCATCAATGTTTCATGCCAAATCGCTATATTTCCTTGTTTAAAATATACTGCAAGATGCAGTTTCTTTCCAAAACGCTATAAGTGCCGAACCTGTTTTTAGCCTAAATGCGATATGTCCTCTCGGCCAATCAGAATTCGCTCGTTAGTGTGTTGTTTTTAAATTATTTATTGAATATGGTAGAAAATATTGAAACGTGAAATTGAAAATATTTATTTTATTTTTACTATTTAGTCTGTTAATATTTATTTTATTTGGCTGTTAATTTATTTCATGCATTTGCATTTATTTTATTTAATTTTAATTTATAGTATGAGACCCTGATGTCATATCTTGCATGTTCTTTCGATTGTTTGTTTTTAAAAAGAAATAAACCAACATTTCTTTGAAAAAAAGGATGGATTTGTAGTGTTTTGAAAAAATAAAAATAAAATTAGAATTTATAATTGACGAATTTTTTGACTGAGCCAACAGACCATTTTAACAGGATAAATTGAATATTAACAAAATGTGTGGGTCTAGGTAAAAAAAGCCATTTTCATGAAAACTATTAAAATGGATTTGTAGCGTTTTTCATTTATAAAGTCTGATTTTGTGCCAGTGATGGTTAGGATGTAATAGCCAGAACACATTTTTAAACTTTTCTTGCTTATCATTTGTTTTTGTATGATTCAGATCATAATTACATATAATAAATAAAGAATTAAACATTTCTGTCAGGCTTCGCACGTGCCTCAGTTTGTTCTCCAGACGGGGCTCTGAGGTCTCTGTCTGCTTGACACGAAGATTACGCCGTAATCATAACCAATCACACACGCGGTTATTACGGAAAAAACCTTCGACTTTGACACGATTTCTTCGGCGGTTATTTCTCACAGGAATGTAATTAGAGTAAAGCGAGGACGCGCGGCTTCCCGCCTGTAATTATTCGTGCATGCGCGTGTTTGTCTTTGCCAGCATGAAGAGGGAGATTTCATTTGAATAAAATTGAATTTAATCACCATGTCGCGCGGGCGAGAGCAGGGGAAATATTTGCAGCCCTCGGGGTCAACATTACACGAAAAAGAAATTAAAACAAGTAAACATATTTCTCCTGTAAGGTGCCGCGGAGCTGGAGGGGGTGGCGAGAAATTGTATTAGGTGGTGTTCGAACAAATCTTTCACTCTGTACGGGGAATATTGGCTCTCGCCTTTCTTTGACATCTGCCGCCTCGCGTTTTGTACGCGTTTTTCCCTTCAAATTAACTTAAAGGTGTGGACGGCTGCGTTGATTGGAACCGGTGCGTTTCGGTTGTGTCGTGCACGCGCTTTGAGGACAGCTTCGGACGGTGAATATAATCCCTGAGGGGATAAAACTTCGTAAAGGTTTTCTTAAAATTAAAAGGATAGTTTATCCAAAATTAAAATTCTGTCATCATCTATTCCCGTGGTTGGAAACTGGTCTCTTTTGTGGAACACGCAAGAAGATATTTTGAGAAATGTCTCTGTGGTTTTATGTCACACAATGGAAGTCAATGGGGGTCAATGTTGTTTGGTTATCAGCGGTCTTCAGAATATCTTCTTTTGTGTTCTGCAGAAGAAAGAAACTCATTCAGGTGTTTTCAGAGTTTGTTTTTGGTTACTTGTTCATTTAGAAGAAAAGCAGCACAACCTCTTTCCTTTATCGGTTTGTTTAATCTCATTTCAACCCTTTACTTTGTAAAGTGGCTTGTAAATTCTTCACTGCCTGCAGTCAGCAGACGACAAGTGGACTGTTTAAGGTCTCACCGCCCTTATAAATGGACTTGGTGGACAGATAATTAAAACCAACCACGATGCTGAGACATAATTCTCCATTTAGCAATAATTTGATAAGGATTGTGTGTGAATCCTTGGCTTCTTTAGAGATGTAGCGTTACTGGAGATCAGTTGGATCGTGTTAGCATCGCAAAGGTCAGGGGTTTGATTTGATGAAGGGAACATACAGTACATAGTAATACAGCTTAATTTACATTATACATCACGTTGGATAAAAGGAATACAATAATGGACTATTGTGACATAACGTAACGTTGTCAGAAAGATACTATTGGTCACCATTCAGGTTTTGCAAATATTTATCCAATGAAATTGATGACAAAGAAAGTCGACTTTGACAAGACTTTTTTTTCCCTATTTCTTTAAATTGAAAATATGTCGGTGAACAATTAAGAATAAACCAATCCAATTCAAGAATCAATCAATCCAATCCATTTTTGCTTATATTATACAAATCAATTAACCCAACAAAAATCTACAAACATGATAAAAAATCAAGTATTAACCCATCAATGGAGCTAATGCAGATCGTACGAAAACGCAAAGATGGGATGATACGAATTAATACGAATTATCCAACATTTGCTGTTTAGATGTTTGACAAAATGGTAATTTTAAGAGTTCCCTAATTTGTATGAATTTGTATGATGTGACAAAAAAAAGTGTTATTAAAACCAATAGAGGGTATCTACGTGTCGTCACTTTCCCACGTGAACACGCCGCAACGCGCCCGCTTGAGCGGTAAACACTTGGCAAAATGAATGGTTACAATATCAAGAAATGAAATTCCGTGCAACATTTGGGTGTCAAAGAACCCCTAGTTCCCTAATTGTATGGATCACCATCAAGTCCAGCATTAATTGCGTATTTTAGTCCTGCCGTGCGTCTGAAATCGCCTACGTCCATACTTTACAGTAAGCGAGTATGAGGCACAAGTAGTACGTCCGACACCTCTTTATGCAGAAAAAAGTAGGTGAAAAATACTGGATGGTCTACTGCTTCCGGAAAGATTTGTGAGTAAGCATTAGATGGAGACTACTCTATCCCATGATGCAACGGGAGCTAACGGTCACATTTCCAAAACTTCAAAGCGGGTGTCCGTTTTTTAAACGTAAGTACAGATGAATTAATTCCTCGTGAATAAATTATGTTTTAACATCAAGTTGATGTTAATACGTCACAGATCAAAGAGCATACAGGGTCACATGACCATAAAACATGGTGGATGTAGTACATCCACTTTGCATAAGAGTGCAAAACGAATAAATGTAAATGAAACAATTTGTAAGCCGTAAAATAGGTACGAACTGTCATGTGACTGTTACAATAGCTTGAATCCACACACAACCAAATAAGTGTTTTCAGGTTGATCTGGATTCTTCCAACAGGCAGAAATGTGAACAGCTTGCAGAGAAAGAGCGTTCGAGTCGTGCCAGAGAATGTCCGGGGTCAGTCGGCTGAAGGGCGCGTGTTGTCGGTCCCTCTGGCTGTGCTGTCCGCAGCAGGCATATGTTCCCGGCCTCCGCCCGGCTCCTGTCTCAATGTGATAGGGGTCGCGGGCGATGCTGCATTTTAATCCTCTAAATGGAAAGTTTGGAAATTCTATTACCTTCCATCTGTCGACCCCCTGCTTACGGGGGGGCTGGAGGAGCTCTGCTCCAACGCTTGATGGGGTTTGTTCTGCTGTAAAAACAAAAAGACATTGCACGTCACTGCGCTGTGTTCCCCGCACGAGAGGGCAGCCAAGTTCTCCATTAACTCCACAACGTGTCTTTAAAAGATTTAATGATTCAGAAAGGCACACGTTTACATCTAATCCTGAGATTTTCAGAGTCATTTTGTTTTGAGAATAAAAAGCATCACTTGAAATAAGAATCAAATATGCTATATTTTTGCCCAGGTACGTCTGTAAAACGTCTACTAAAGAGCTGGAGATCTGGAAAACATCTGTAGTGTAAAAACATCTGCTAAACATCTTAAAAAGAGCAGTTTTACATCCATTCTGAATCAGAAACATCTAACAGACGTCTTCTTGGTTTCTACATGACATCTGACAGCAGACGTCTCGGAGACGTATTGCAGATGAGCAAACTATGTATTGCAGATGTCTTGCAGATATAAATAGACGTTGTTCGGTTGTATGTGTGCTATCAGGATAATTTTTCCTGGAAATGAATGAGATTAAATAGAAATGTTTGCTCAAAAACATTTTGTGTGTCTCTCCTGAGAAAGAGGCTGCAATATATTCTTTCGAATTGTTAGGTTTCACGTCAACAACCTCAAGCGATTACGAAGAACTTCTCCTGTTGGAATATACTGTAATTTTTGATCATTAATTGACCGTTACACTCACACATCTCAGAGCTCAAATGTCAACAGGCAAAATAGGGGACGGCTAACTCACGCAATAAATTGCCTCTCACACGTGTTCCTGCATATGACAAATTGATTTGTGGAAAGCGAGTGAGAGAGGAAGTGCAAACACACAGACGATTGTAATTGAAGTCGCCGCAGCCCGAGGGCAAAGCCTGCGTTTCCGTCCCCAATTTGTTCACATTGCAGTCGTGTTTCTATTTCAATCAATAAAACGAAGCTAAATTATATTCCATCTGCGAAGATTATTATTCAATATCGTATTTGAGATGTTTGCTTACTAATATACCATTTTCTCTCAGTCAATCGACTACACGTGGCTGCTACGCCAATAAAGAATCTGTAATCTGCAGTTACGAAAATCTATTTATATTGCGACATTGGGCAAAATGAAATTGGTTTTTGTTTCATGATGGGACATTTTTCATGGATTTCCGGACGGTTGCAAGTGCGATAAGTCTGTCAATCAAAATGAATACGTCTTGCAGATGTAAATGCAGACATCAAATAGACATCTCCAAGATGTATGTGTGCTATCAGGGAAGCATATGTATCACTGTTATTTACACAAAGCACTGAAATACAGTACATGTGCTATTAACTTTTGTGTTTTATATGTTTAAATACAACACGTTCTTGTGAGGAAAGTGATGTTAGGGCAGACTATCAGGAGTGATGTTTTCTGATGCTGTGAAACACTATAAAAAGAAAGCTATTCATGAGGATAATGTCCAAATTACAAGTTCCTCCAGCCCCTGGCTTCTAGCCCTCCTTTATACTGTCGACCATTTACCTCTGTTCCCTGTTCTCAAAAGCTCAGGTGATGATAACATTGGTTAGGCACATTATCTCTCCTAATTGCCAGGTTGACATAAAACATAACGGATGGCTCGCGGTTGCCTCCGCTCCGGCCCCGAAGTGCGCTAGGCTTCCTTACCCAGAAAGGAAGCGGCAGTCCTTTTTAAGAACTGCTGATGGCCTTATTTTTCTTTTTTTCCCCACACCAGGGATAAGGTTATCTGAGCAATTCGTCATGGAGTTTGCAGATAATTAGCTTTTAAAGTTTCCCCCCAAGTCAGGACTGTCCTTGCAAGGGCGAATCTGTCTCTGGAAAAATGATTCAGCTGCAAACACAAGTTTTGAGCTCGAATCCTGAAAAGTCGGGAAAAGACCCATGATGCACACGTACATATAAATCAAATTACGTTGTATTAAAAACAGATATGTAGTTATATGAAATATAGGCAGGTAAGGAAATATTTAAGGATAACAATATTTTTATTATTATTTTTAACCATTAAAGCAGGATTTCAGATGAAGAGGTAAACACATTTATGTTAGAAATCAATGTCTTATTATTTGGTATTATTTCTCTTGCTTTACAAGATAAGGTGATCAGTAAAAGCACTAGGACTGACTTCCTGCCACACCTCTCCTCTGGCACAGGAAGCCACGCACAACCAGCAGACACAGGTCAGCCATCTTGGATTTTCTCTTGCTTGCGTTTTAGTGTTTCATTAATGTACAATTTGATTTGTTAATGAAGTTTACCGAATGTTACTTTGTTGGGAAATAACAGTTGTTGGAGTAGCTAGCGAAAGTTAGTTGCATTAGCAAGTTTATGTTGTTGTTTTGTTCACGTTAAGCTGTTGTTGTTATTGGGCTGTCTGGTTGTTTTATGTTTTGGAGATGTTTTTCATGCGGAATAAGTGTGCTATTCTGATTTGTTTTATAATAATAATGCTCAAATATATTGAATGCTAACTCTGTTGTGCTAACTGCACGTGTGGTGAACATAAAACATATATTTTTGATATTCAATATATTAAAAGATATAAACAATGTTTTGAATGTAGAATAATGACATTATTTTTACAAATACTGTATAACGTTAATACTGTTTAAATATTTTAAAACTGTTTTTTATTTTAAAATTAATAAAAACAATTGTGGTGCCTTATTGGCAAAGTGTTTAGCAAAAGATTATTTATATAAAACAAAACTTTTTTAGCAATCGGTTGACTTTGGAGGGCGATATGCCATTTGGAACGCACCGAAGAGGTCACCTCATCTTTCCACATGACGTAATCCGTGTCTCCCCATAAGAGCCTTGGACTCTTTATCGTGATGTAAATACGAAAGTGTTGAGCTCCTGCCATGAGGCCGGCCGTTGTTTCATTGACTGGCTCATTTCCCGCTACGGTGAGAGCTCAACTGTGCGAGCGTGTGAATAACTGAATGACGTGTAACCTGGCTGTCTGCGGGTGTCGTTTGACCCGTGACTGTGGGGACACGGATACCGCTGCTCTCGCTACAACAATGAGTCACGGTGTGGACCACGCTAGCACACAGCAGTGATGGGTATCTCTCCAGGAACATTGCTCATCCTCTAGTTTATTTATAATGCCGCCCCACTTAATGGATTTATCCCTGAGCGGGGATGTCATGGTCTGAACGATGCTAACAATCTTGACCTGAGCTAAATCTACTTTATTTCATAATTTATTTTATTATAACACAAAACAATGATATGTATCTGGGTCCTTCTGTGTCAACTCAACTGGAAGTCCCTGGCTAAAAATTGTGATTTCGATCATATTTGTTCCAGGTGAAAGAAGTTCATGAATGCATAAGTAAGATGAAATATTAAATGTCTTGGATGAATTATTGAGTGATCCACTATTCGGTAATGCTCATCAGAGATTTGGAGCCAAATTACAAAGGTTTAAATGACTTCAGAATGACTGCAACATCATTGTTGTGTTTTTACACAGAGATTGGTTTATCTGTTAGTCGAATCTGTTGACTTTGGCAGTCTTTGTTGCATTACATGCCATTGGTGACAGTTAACAAAAGCATTTTTTTCAATGTTTGTGTGCCTGTAACTCAAAATATTCTAAAGATATCTCCTTACTCCTTCAAATTTTGGTTCTTAACAAACTTTTCTACTACCACCTATAATTTTACATTCCTATATGATTCAGTCCCAGAGATACAAGGATGTAAATATGGTCGCAAATTGATCGATTATACATGTTTATAACGTTCAGAAGGTTTCCCCTCTACAAAATAGTGGATTATTCATTCAAAATAACCCATGACAATTATTATTTTGTTTTTTATAACGTTATTCTTCAGAAAAAATATGAACAAAACAAAAGTGATTTGACTCGACCAGTACTACGCAAAAATGTACAAGAATGGTCTTTGGTTCGGTAGTTAATTTCAAAGCATGTGT